>JAXIVH010001429.1:0-17500 GCA_036785325.1 Urophycis tenuis | reverse complement strand
AAATCAAGATTACTTTAAGACCCGGACTGAAAATGATTGTATGATTATCAATATACATATTACATTTTTTAAAAATGTCCAAAATGCAATAAAAATGACAATAGTGTGTATAGATATGTTTATTACACTGTACCTAAGAAATTGCACATATACAGAAGCTACAAAAAATACTTACATTATTGTAAACTGGGTATATTCTACCTATGATAATGATAAGATATTAATATTTTTTTAAGTAATTACTCTTTCTTTGTTAATTGCTGAAAGTAGACCAACAACAACAACAAAATCTGACCAATTTGGCCAATATTGAATCTATGAAATAACTTTATAGAGCTATGTCTTAAACAGGAACATGTCTGAACAATACACCAAACATATCGGAAAAGGTAAATCTTACCGTCTAAAAGGCCGGCAGCGGAAGACGCTTTTTATTCCACTTCACTGAGCTAACGTACAAATCAAATCAGTAAAACTGTCCCAGTAAGACATTGTGTACATTTAGCATAGCACCACCACAAAGACGCAGAGATCCATCATGCTTGCTACTCCCTGGGGGGTCCTACCCTCAACCCATGTATCCATCAATAAATACCTCTGCAAACATCACTTGGTCCTGTGACGGTGCCGGCGGGCCAGGCTGGTCTGGGGCCTGCAGGGGAAAGCTGTGGAGCTGGCTGGGCACCAGGAGAGCCAGGAGGCCCAGCCAGAGTATCCCCATCTCCGCAAGGGCCATCCCCAGAAAGGAAGTCTCTGTCTCTGGGATGCACGCCTTGCCGTGATAAGGGTCTGTGTGTGAAGGTGCTGAGAAGACCCTTGAATCACACCTTTAATTATGTATATGTGTGTGTGTGTGTGTGTGTGTGTGTGTGTGTGTGTGTGTGTGTGTGTGTGTGTGTGTGTGTGTGTGTGTGTGTGTGTGTGTGTCTGTGTGTGTGTGTGTGTGTGTGTGTCTGTGTGTGTGTGTGTGTGTGTGTGTGTGTGTGTGTGTGTGTGTGTGTGTGTTTGAGTGTGATTGTGTGCGTTTGTGTGGGTGTGTGTTTTGGGGGGTGGGACATGTGTGCCACTTTTACGTGTGTATAATGTATAATTTCCGATGTGTGTGTGTGTGTGTGTGTGTGTGTGTGAGAAAGAGAGTGTTGCAGTGTTGTGTGTGTGTGTGTGTGTGTGTGTATGTGTTTGCATGTTTCCGTGCTCCAGTTAAGACCCGTGCAGTAGGCTCCATGCAGGGTCTCACCGCCCAAACACCGTAAAAACAGCTCTAAACACCTGCTTTCCACCTCGCAGCCTGTAAATGTGTGTTATCAGCCATGGATTTGCATAGTCAAGACATATCTCTGAAACTTAATAACAAGGCATTGTTTGTGGGGTGGGGGTTACACGGTGGAACAGACATTATCAAGTCGAAGCCTGAAGACGCAGAATACCTCTCTGCTGCAGCATTACAGTGGAGGTTATTGGGCACAATTATTGGCTTTTTTTAAAGGGATTGATTGAGAGGATTTATTGGCTGCAGAATTTTTTGGCAAGGCAAAATAGCGAATGATGTTCAGGTGATTAATCAAAATTATTATCATTCATTATGACTATGTGCTCACATTTTTGAGGTGATAAAGAAAACCACACATGATTTAAAGATTCTCCCTATATGCCTGATCTCTAGGCTCTGTAATCACATCACACGGTTTCTCCTATCACTGTTATGCGGAAGACACTCAACTGTTCCTCTCCCCCCCCCCCCACCAGACACTCTGATTGCAACACGCATCTCAGAATGTCTGGCAGACATCAGCTCTTGGACAACTGTGCATCAACTCAAGCTCAATCTCGCAAAGACTGAGCTTCTCTTCTTTTACTGGTCTCGGTCGAGGTATGTGCCTCAACGACCGCAAAGGAGCCTGGGCGTAATACTCGACAACCAACTGTCTGCACTGCAAACATCACTGCAGTGATCCTGTAGATTTGTTCTCTACAACATCCACAGGATCCGTCCATTCCTCACGAGGGAAGCGACACAGCTCCTGACCCAAGAACTTGTCATCTCCCGCCTCGACTACTGCAACTCGCTCTTAGCTGGACTCCCTGCAACCACGATAAAACCTTTGCAGTGGATCCAGAACGCTGCACCACGCCTCGTGTTCAACCAACAAAAATTCTCCCATGTGACCCCTCACTTTCATGACCTCCAAAGGCTCCCTGTAGTGGCTCGCATCAAATTCAAGACGATGGTACTGGCCTACAAAGCCGTTAATGGAACTGCCCCTACCTACCGCCAAGCGTTAGTGAAACCCCACGCACCTGCTCGAGCACTCGGCTCAACTACCTCAGCTGGGCGACTGGTACCGCCATCACTAAAAGGAGGAAAAGGTCGGATGGCGAAATCACAACTCTTCTCCATCTTGGCACCGCAGTGGCGGAACGAGCTCCCTGCCAATGTCAGGACTGCAGAGTCACTCCCCATCTTCCAGAAGAGACTCAAGACCCACCTGTTCAGAGTTCACCTAAACCCTGCATAACATCCATCCTCTACCTCTTAAAATAACTAAATAAATAAATACATACATAAATAAAAAGCCCTACACTCATGCTCTTGTGTGTTGTACGTCTTGGCACTTTATATTCGCTCTTTGTAACTTGGTACTTAGCCAGAGATGTATACACAGTATACTAGCAATGGTTAACCTAGCAATTGAAATGCTTGAAACTTGTTCTGCTGACTTTCTTACTGTATTAGCAGGAATGAAATCTTTCACCTTCTTATGGTGAATGTACTCTTTGGAAGTCGCTTTGGATAAAAGTGTCTGCTAAATGTAAATGTAAATTTAAGTTGATGTGTAATGATGTGCGATGTGTTGTTTTTTTTTTTTTTGCAATGGTTGCAAGTTAACATACTATATTTGACTTTATGCTATTTGTTTTGCTCTGGCCCGAGCCTTCCTGTCAGGTGAAGGCCTTGTGGGGACGTTCCCTCTGGTGAATATGGAGACTGGAGCTTTAATGCCACAGGATCAGATACAGTCTTTTATTGAAGTAGCTTACAGAAGAAATATTAATGATGTCTGACGATGATATGATCTAAAACCACAGACAACCTCTGTCTCTAAAACTCTCTGCCTCTAAACTGATCTTAAAAGAAAATTACAGACTTCAAAAATTACTATTTTACGATCAGGCAGCCAAATGAAAAAAAAAAAAAAAAGATCTCAAGCTCCTTCAAGCTGTCAACAGCCTCGTGGATACAAGCATGAGAAGTGAAGTAAAACCTCCACGTCACTGCTTAGTCACACCAAAACTGGTGACCTGCTGTTTTTAATCAATCATTGATTCCTCAGGTTCTTCTGTTATTGTGTGTCTGTCTCGGTTATATTCGCCCAGTTTGAGCTTTATCCCAGTGCATTAAACATGCAGACATCATACAAAATCCTGCTTTATCCAGCCATGTAAACAAACAAACACTTCTACAAATAAAGAACCCCCAAAATTGACCACTGAAGCAAAACAGTTGACTTTAACAACGACTCTCCTACGGGAGTGTCGTTAGATAACACATTATAATCTATTATGTTATCTAACAGCCGATGGACTCCCGAAACCTGGTGCTCTGTCTTTGAGGATATGAACGACAGCGGTCCCGGGATTTCCCCGCATTACTCAGATCCCATCGGAGACGGGAGATCTCCAGGTTGCCAAACCTCACCCAGCGTATATTGTTTGTCGCGACACGTTTCACCATATAAGCTGTTCCGTGAAAGCCATGGCTTTCACGGAACAGTGAATTGATTTATCTGTTTCTTGGCACACCCATATACAGTATTATAATACGCCACAATGACTGACACAGCCAGTGCCTCATTTCTGGAGGTGTTTTGTATCGAGCCTATATATTGAGTGCTGAAACCTGCACCTTCTATCATTGTATTGTATTAGGATACATTGAACATCCTAGAGGGGAGGTTTTACTATAAACCCTTTGGTGTTTCTTACCTCTCCAGCACAGTACAATATATAATTTTAACTTGACACGTGTATGTTTTCCCATAACAGCTTGTACTGGCTTGAGCACATATACATTTACAGTCATATAGACTGCATTAACACCGCATCACTGGCCAAAAAAGCCAACCAACGCCTGTACTTCCTCCGCAAACTAAAAAGAGCTGGGGCCTCATCCACCATTATGCAAACCTTCTACAGAGGCACCATCGAGAGCCTCCTGACCAGCTGCATCACTGTGTGGTACGGTGCCTGCACTGTGTCCTGCCGCAAGACACTGCAGCGCATAGTGAGAGCAGCTGTTCATGTATTTTTTTTTTTTATCTTGGGATACGTGTGTGGATATTCACGGTAATGATTCCATTCCAATGGTTGCCAAATGCGCTCCCGTTGCAGGTTGAAAGAAAACGCCCCAACACGTGCTTCTCACCATCACACCCACACAGCACCCACACACGGGACGTGGACCACAACCTGTACGCAACGGCCACACCTCGCACCAGCATGACTAATTGCACTTGCACCCACTGCCACCACCACACTACAACAGGGACGGACTGGGACTAAAAACCGGCCCGACTAGGCCCGGCCCAAAGCGATCGGCGCACGGAAACTCAACAACAACAACAACGATAGCACCTGGCATGAGTGTCACAATGGCTCAGGATACTATACCATCCAAATTATAGCAATAGCACTGATGTTGACTAGATGTTGTGTTCAGAGCATAGTATTCTAGTTTAACTTGAATACTCACAAAGAAATGAGGGTCTCACTGCAGTCCCTCTGAATGAACCAATACAAAACAGATATCTGAAATACACAACACTGTATGGGTTATGATAAATCACAATGTAAAGACGCTGTAAATGTACAGATTAACTTGAGTACTCACAGAAATGAAGGTCTCACTGCCCTCTGGTTTAACCAATACAAAACAGATATCTGAAATACACAGCACATAGTACTTACTGTGAGTTATGATAAATTACAATGTAAAGAGGCTGTAAATATACAGTTTAACTTGAATACTCACATAGAAATGAAGGTCTCACTGCAGTCCCTCTGGCTGAACCAATACAAAACAGATATCTGAAATACACAACACTGTATGGGTTATGATAAATCATAATGTAAAGAGGCTGTAAATATACAGTTTAACTTGAGTACTCACATAGAAATGAAGGTCTCATTGCAGTCCCTCTGGTTTAACCAATACAAAACAGATATCTGAAAATACACAGCACATAGTACTGTGAGTTATGATAAATTACAATGTAAAGAGGCTGTAAATATACAGTTTAACTTGAATACTCACATAGAAATGAAGGTCTCGCTGCAGTCCCTCTGGCTGAACCAATACAAAACAGATATCTGAAAATACACAGCACATAGTACTGTGAGTTATGATCAATTACAATGTAAAGAGGCTGTAAATATACAGTTTAACTTGAGTACTCACATAGAAATGAAGGTCTCGCTGCAGTCCCTCTGGCTGAACCAATACAAAACAGATATCTGAAATACACAGCACATAGTACGTTGAGTTATGATAAATTACAATGTAAAGAGGCTGTAAATATACAGTTTAACTTGAGTACTCACATAGAAATGAAGGTCTCGCTGCAGTCCCTCTGGCTGAACCAATACAAAACAGATATCTGAAATACACAACACTGTATGAGTTATGATAAATCACAATGTAAAGAGGCTGTAAATATACTGTTTAACTTGAATACTCACATAGAAATGAAGGTTGAATAATAACCTTAAAAATAAAATAAAAACAGCAATGCCATTTTTCTCAATTTTTGGGGATAAGGAGTTTCTTCAACAGGTCACTTTTTTCTGCAACTCTGTCTATGGCCAAGTTATTGTCAAGGGACATGAGGATGTCTTTCTCTGTGGTCATAAGCATGAATGCTTCCACGTGTCCTTGTGACTGTGTGCTCCTCATTCTATTTTTTATGTGGTCGACAACAAAGAAACTTATCTCACAGAGTAAGAAGGAACCTGTATACTGTGTATCAAGGATATGATAGGCATCTGTGAACAGGTTGTAACGTCTCAGAATCTCATAGCAATAGACTGGGCATTCCTTACAATATTTGTTTGTTCAGGTCATCTGTGTCTTCTTCATCATCATCACCACAGCCACCCCCTACCACCCTGACTTTGTGCTCTTCAAGTGCAGACATTTTAAGCCGTGGCCACTGAGCTGCCAGACACTTTACCTCAGACTGCAAATTGACAGCTGTTGCTCTGCTGTCAAACCTGAGCAGACATTTGCCAAATTCTTGTAATCCAGAATCAGGCAGAGCATCTGATGACACTTCGGTAAAGTTTCTCGGATCAAGAAGAGCCAAGTCGACATAGAGTGGGGTCAGAAAACACCTGTGGATGCTCTCTGTGATTGTATCCATTTTTAGATTAGATTAGATTAGATTCAACTTTATTGTCATTGTGCAGAGTACAAGTACAGGGACAACGAAATGCAGTTGGCGTTCTAACCAGAAGTGCAAATGTGCGATAGAGGTGCAAGTTTAAATGCAGGAATGCAGAATAAGGTGCAAAATTGAAAAACATGAAAAGTGACAGTGGTTATTAAAGTGACGGTAATTATAGGTAGTTAATAAAGTGACAAACAGTGCAGATGGAGGTAGTGATCATCGAGGTATTAAATGGTTACTAACAGTAGCATAACATGTAAATAAAAAGTGTAAACAATGTACAATGTGCAAGTAGTGTGAATAATAGTAGTATAATATAAGTAAGTCCATAACCATAATCTGATTATGGACCTCAACTTCATAGGCTCTGTTTGCATCTGTCAGAGTCTCATCACTTGTCTTCATTCTCAATCTAAGTGTCCTCTTCCACCATGAGTTGTGCATTTGCCCACTGGACGAAGGTATCAGCGTCTGCTTGCTTAACTGGCTCAAAATCTCTTGCCATCTTCTTCATGGCATCTTGAGTTGCCATTACCATCCTGTGTGCAGTTAAGATATCTAGTCCACTTGACTGTAGGTATTTTGTGTGGTGACCTCAAAAATCTGCAGGAAGAGCTGAGCAGTTAACACTGTGTCATACCCAGTGGCGGCTGGCCCATAGAGGGCGATAGGGCACCGCCCCCCCTTGACCAACAATAACTAAATAAATAAATAAATAAATAAATAAATAAATTAATAAATAAATACATAAATAAATAAATAAAACTAATAATAATAAATTATACAAATTGTTCATATTTGTGTGTTTGAAATATGACTGCACCCAGTAATATGTGTAAGATATGATAGAAAATCATCTGTGCAAGATGTATGCTTTTCCTACACGTCCCGTGTCCCATGCTTCAACAGCTCTGGGGCGATGGAGAAATCGCCCCAAGGAGGCGGGTCTGTGTAACTGTTTAGCCAATTACTAATTTAAGGTGTGAAAGCATGACATTAAATTTGGCCAATCAGCGTCCTCAAATCCAAGCCAATATGGGCGATTACTTTATCGCCCCAAGCGAGCGAATGCTGGTCAGGGCGAGTCTGTGACCTTAGTATTTTTTAGTCCTTAATTTTCACTACCTATTAATCTGCTGATTATTTTCTTGATTGTTTAGTATATAAAATGTTTACTGTAATTTCGTAGAGCCCAAAGTGACTACAAATTCCATTTCAAATGAAAAAATGGAAAGTTTGTGTTTGTGCAATATGTTGTTTATGTTTTGTGTTAGAATGCCTCAACTTTTTAATATTGGCATTAAACAATTATTGACTATTTCACAGAGTACTCGTTTCCTGTAGTTTGTGTTCAATGTATTGGGATTGTTACTGAAATTGGCTGGGGTGGTTAGCAACACTGGGGCCCCACAAGGGACGGTCCTTTCTCCCTTCCTCTTCACCCTCTACACCTCAGACTTCAGCTACTGCACTGAGTCCTGCCACCTTCAGAAGTTTTCTGATGACTCAGCAGTGGTTGGCTGTATTGAGGGGGGTGATGAGGGTGAGTATAGGACTGTTGTGGGCAATTTTGTCTCTTGGTGTGTGCTGAACCATCTACAGCTCAGTGCTACAAAGACGAAGGAGCTCATTGTGGACCTAAGGAGGGTCAAAACACCGGTGCGCCCTGTGTTCATCCAGGGGGTTCCTGTCGACACTGTTGAGGGGTACAAGTACCTGGGGGTGTACTTCAACAACAAGTTAGACCGGACCAGGAACACAGAGGCCGTCTACAAGAAGGGCCAAAGCCGACTCTTTTTTCTGAGGAGGCTAAGGTCCTTCAACATCTGCAGGACAATGCTGAGGATGTTCTATGAGTCTGTTGTTGCCAGTGCGATCTTCTTCGCTGTCACATGCTGGGGCAGTGAGATGAGGGTTGCGGACACCAATAGACTTAATAGACTCATCAAGAGGGCTGGTGATGTAGTGGGTGAGGAATTGGACACTCTAACTACCGTGGCAGATAGGAGGATGCTGTCCAGGCTACGGACTGTCATGGACAATGCCTCTCACCCTCTCTTTTCCACCCTGGCTCAGCGGAGGAGTTCCTTCAGCAGAAGACTCCTCTCACCGAGATGCACCACAGAGCGACATAGGAAATCATTCCTGCCTGTGGTCATCAAACTATACAATTTGTCACTTTCATCAGTTTCTGCTGCACAACAGGTTATTCATTCATATTGCATAATGGGTCATTTCTTTTCATTTTACTGCATAACTGGTCATCTCTATGCACAATCTTTGCAACAACATAGAATCTGACATGCTACATCCTTGTGTATGCTATCACCTCTTAGTGTATGCCTGGTTGTATGTACATTTATGTATATTTCTTTATGTATATTTTTTGTATATTGCTTACATAGGTTATATTTGACATAGGTTCTATTTTACATAGGTTTATATTTTATATTTATATATTCTAACACTTTACTATATGTAGAGTGTCTGTCTCTTCTTTCTTTTTGCACTGGAGTATTGTATTGTAACGAATGCAATTTCCCTCAGGGATCATTAAAGTACGTCTGTCTGTCTGTCTGTCTGTCTGGCTGAATATGGCACAGCCCCACCTAGAATATTCTTCACCAGCCGCCACTGGTCATACCTCATCAGCGCCTCTATGACTCCTCTTGCTTTGACAAGCACTGCAGTTAGTAGGAATATAAAATGTTAGCTGGGATCTTTTTGTTGTCTTGATCTGTGATGTAGTACGGGTTGTGGGGGTTTGTTTCCTGCAGACATTGCAGAGGAATGCAAGACGATATAATTTAAATGCATTTTCTTTCCAGTGATCTCCTGATCTAAGGCACAGATGAAGGGGGAAGTATGGATGAATGACTTTTGTTTTGCATAGTAGTTCACTGACCTCCTCCCAACCCCCTAAGGGTCAGGGAATCACACCGATGTAAGTGAGGAGAAAATATGTGGAAATAATTGTATGACTTTATAATGTAATTGTCATAACATGTTTGGTATCATTTTCATTGTCACTATAAGTGTAGTAAAATGGTCTTGGTCTCATTAGCCAATTAGATGGGCATCATACAGAACTTAAGAGTTTAAGATTCCCAATGCATAGTAAATTAGGTAACGCCCACATCTGCTCCACAGAGGATCAAACATCCGTGGAGACCCTGAGGAAACAACAGCAAATAGTTTTAGATAATAAAGTAATTACCATATGGTCCCGTAAACAAAGCCGTTGTACTATATAAGGAATAGGTAGACACCGCTCTATGAAGATATCTGTAGTCAGAACTTCCCACGCGTCATGCGTGTAGCCATATTCCTACAACCTAGGTAACTTCATTCTCTGATTACTGTCTTGTATTCTTTGTAAGTTTTTCTATAGTCTTCTTATATTGTTTTAAATACTCATTCCTGACTGTGTTTATTTTTTGATTGGTTAGTAACTTGTTTCTGTCCAATAAAGTACTATTTTAAGGTGAATATTCTAGTCCAACTGGCTTTGATTGCAGTTGAACCGTGAGATGTAACGCTATTTGCTAATTATGCGGTGAGTTATATTTTTGATGGCCACAGGTATAGCTCGGATGATGAGGGTCCTGCTAAGCCAGGTGGACATGCAGGCTTGATAATCATGTCCACTCAGGTTTATTCAACCTCATAACCAGTTATTAATTGTGTAGTAGTCCGCCTAGAACCGGATAGGGGACAAAGGGATAATAGTATTCATCTATGAGGGGCGCAAGTCAAGTGTGAAGGAAGGACATTCTTCTTTGCAATAAGGTTAGAATCCAGGGCTTACCGTTAGCCTGCCCCGGTATTGATAATGTTCAGTAATTAACGGCACAACCGTGGTTGTGTGGCAATATATGGAATCAGATCAAGATATGTTTAATTGTTTTATTGTAATTTCAGTCGCTGCCAGAATCCTCACGCCAAACCTTCCATCCATTCCATTCTCCTCCGCTTATCCGGGGTCGGGTCGCGGGGGCAGCAGCCTGAGGAGAGAAGCCCAGACTTCTCTCTCCCCAGCCATTTCGTCCAGCTCTTCCGGGGGGATCCAGAGGCGTTCCCGGGCCAGCCGAGAGACATAGTCCCTCCAGCGTGTCCTGGGTCTTCCCCGGGGCCTCCTCCTGGAGGGACGTGCCCGGAACACCTCCCCAGGGAGGCGTCCGGGAGGCATCCTCACTAGATGTCCTAGCCACCGCAACTGGCTCCTCTCGACGCGGAGGAGCCACAGTTCTACTCCGAGCTCCTCCCGGATGACCGAGCTTCTCACCCTATCTCTAAGGGAGAGCCCGGACACCCTGCGGAGGAAACTCATTTCGGCCGCTTGTATTCGCGATCTCGTTCTTTCGGTCACTACCCACAGCTCGTGGCCATAGGTGAGGGTAGGAACGTAGATTGACCGGTAAATCGAGAGCTTCGCCTTTCGGCTCAGCTCCTTCTTCACCACGATGGACCGGTGCAGGGCCCGCATCACTGCCGACGCCGCACCGATCCGTCGGTCAATCTCCCGCTCCATCCTCCCCTCACTCGTGAACAAGACCCCGAGATACTTGAACTCCTCCACTTAAGGCAGGATCTCCTCCCCGACCCGGAGAGTGCACTCCACCCTTTTCCGGCTGAGAACCATGGCCTCGGATTTGGAGGTGCTGATCCTCATCCCAGCCGCTTCACATTCGGCTGCGAACCGCTCCAGTGAGAACTGAAGGTCACGGCCCGATGAAGCCAACAGGACCAGATCATCCGCAAAAAGCAGCGACGCAATCCTGAGGCCACCGAACCGTAACCCCTCAACGCCCTGGCTGCGCCTAGAAATTCTGTCCACAAAAGTTGTGAACAGAATCGGTGACAAAGGGCAGCCCTGGCGGAGGCCAACTCTCACCGGAAACAGGCTCGACTTACCGCCGGCAATGCGGACCAAGCTCTGGCACCGGGAGTACAGGGACCCGATGGCCCATATCAGCGGGCCCGGTATCCCATACTCCCGGGGCACCCCCCACAGGGCTCCCCGAGGGACACGGTCGAACGCCTTCTCCAAGTCCACAAAGCACATGTAGACTGGTTGGGCAAACTCCCATGCACCCTCGAGGACCGCGCTAAGGGTATAGAGCTGGTCCACAGTTCCACGGCCGGGACGAAAACCACATTGCTCCTCCTGGATCCGAGGTTCGACTATCCTACGGACCCTTCTCTCCAGGACCCCCGAATAGACCTTACCGGGGAGGCTGAGGAGTGTGATCCCCCTGTAGTTGGAGCACACCCTCCGGTCCCCCTTTTTGAAGAGGGGAACCACCACCCCGGTCTGCCAATCCAGAGGCACTGCCCCCGATGTCCACGCGATGCTGCAGAGTCGTGTCAACCAGACACAGCATCCAGGGCCTTTAGGAACTCGGGGCGGATCTCGTCCACCCCCGGGGCCTTGCCACCGAGGAGCTTTTTAACCACCTCGGCGATCTCAGCCCCGGAGATAGAAGAGTCCCCCCCCCGAGTCCCCAGACCCTGCTTCCTCCGTGGAAGGCGTGTTGGTGGGATTGAGGAGGTCTTCGAAGTATTCCCCCCACCGATTCACGACGTCCCGAGTCGAGGTCAGCAGCGCCCCGTCCCCCCCGTACACGGTGTTGACAGAGCACTGCTTCCCCCCTCCTGAGACGCCGGATGGTGGTCCAAAACCTCCTCGAAGCCGTTCGGAAGTCGTTCTCCATGGCCTCACCGAACTCCTCCCACGCCCGAGTTTTTGCCTCCGCAACCGCCGAAGCCGCGCTCCGCTTGGCCCGCCGGTACCCATCAGCTGCCTCAGGAGTCCCACAGGCCAAAAAGGTCCGGTAGGACTTCTTCTTCAGCTTGACGGCATCCCTTACTGCTGGGGTCCACCAGCGGGTTCGGGGGTTGTCGCCGCGACAGGCACCGACGACCTTACGGCCAGAATGGATGGATGGATGGGCAGAACAGTCACCATAAAAGCGCAGGCTTCATTGCAAAAACTGCCCGTCATCTAACTGATTACACACTGCTTGGCTGTGACTGACAACAAACAATTAATCACGAAACACGTGCTTGGATCATGAAACACGGGCTTGGATTTAAATATTGTTACAATCTCATCATGGTCCAGACTTTCTGTCAACTCTCTTTCAAACGACAGTAAGGCTAAGCTACGTACCACATACTATGTGCCAGGGTCACGTTTGGGTGGCCCAGGCACACCCTGGCACACATGTTGAGGCTGCACAGCTGTCTGATTCATTTGACTCAACTGGATGCAGCCAATATTAAACTGCACTACACTGTTTTACCAGAAGGCGAAGCGCACTTGAGCCGTCCCACGCGGTGCAGTTGGTGCACGCCATGGATGAAGCGCCGTGCGTAACGTCGGTCCTTTGTCACCACTTCATTTATGACTGACGTGGTGTGGACATCGGTGTGTTTTGCTTTGTTTGGACGTATATGCGATTTCCTAATTTCGTTACTTGAATCACGCAGAGACGGTGACGGCAATGAACAGACTTGTGTCACTGTGGTTAATGTTTGAGGAACTAGAGGAAGAGAACAGAAATAACCTGCAGTTGTAGTCCTGGTATTTTCCCACCATCTTTAATGTAGCAACATATGTATAACCATACAAAGACTGGCACACGGCGCAAAAAAACAAAAAAGAAAGACGAAAAACTAATATTTGGCAGTTAGTTTTTACTGGTCTGAAAGAAATTAAGTGTTACAGTATGCCTATAGCTACAGTCAAAATGTTATTTAAAACAATCAACTCTTAACAGCTGGAAAGTGAGACACATACATTGAAATGGTTTTGGAATACAATGTTCATTTGCATACATTAGGGTTTTATTTTGTACAATAAAAGCTGCGATGGCTTACACGAGTTAAGAGTCGTCTAAAGAGGGGCAGAGAAAACTATTTCTTGTTATTTTCCTTTTGTTCAAAACTGACATCAAGGCATCTCGGATCACACTCACTGCAGGAATAAAAATAAGGCACACTCGTCGACAAGTGCTGACCCTCTCTAACAAAGGCTACAAACATCTCACCGTCAGCAGAACTAACGTGCCGAACAGTGTCCCTTGTGCTCATGAGTTTACACTTTAGCGTTTCCCACAGTTTTCTGGGTGTGCATATGTATGAGGTTTACTGCCCAGTATGGTGAACTTCAGCGATGCGTCCGACACAAAATGTTTAAACCTGAAAATATGGTTCAGGAAAACACAATGGGAAGGTAATGCAGTTTTCAGCTTGTTCTGTTAACAGTAACAACAAACAATCAAGTGATTTTTAGAACACTCCGCCACCTGGTGGTCACATGTATATTTCAACATGAATCTCTCTTATGTGCCTTTAACATATGTGCAGTGACATCGAAATCATATAAATACTAAAATAGAAAAAATAAATCAGAAAAAAAAAAAAATGTAATCACATTTTGACACACACGCAACATGGATTAGCTCAATGTTGAGGTTACTCGAGAAATAAATAAAAAAGTGTTTTATAAGTACCTGAACTTAAGTACTACCACACAAAAGAAGAGGCTACATGAAATGTAGTTTAACCACAATTACACTTCAGATGAACCTCCTTCCAGTAGAAGATTTCAAGCAAAAAATCAGTTGCACCTACTCCCTAGTGTCTTAAAGTACCTTTCCCCAGTTATTAATAGATTTACGTTGGACAACGTTAGGAAAATGTTGTCAATGTAACGATGCAAACCTCAATTACCATTTCTCCTAGCGTTGGCAGGTTTATTTTTGTTTTGTCTTGCAATTTATTGGCTTCCATAAAGACTTTTGTGGCTGGTTCAGCAACAATGACACTCACTAAAACATTCTTATAACCCTTTTAAATTAGCAATGATTACGGTAAACAGTAATAATAATAATAATAATAATAACGATAATAATTACTATTATCATAAAAATAAAAAAAACACTTCCATTTCCGGACACTTCCTAATGTTGTACTGATCTTTTAGCAAGCGCTCAGAGTAAAATCTGAGGGCATCGGGGTTAGTGCCTTGGGGAACGCCTGCCCATCTGGTTGAGTGATGACCCTCCCCAGCGGTGGGGGGGAGCCAGGTCGTTGGCAGGGTCCGGGCTGTGCTGTCTGTGTGCCTGGCGACGGCAGCCACAACATGTTGAACGGCCAGTCTGTCCTCAGCCCGTCTTCTGGGGCCCAGTGTGCAGTGCGGGCCACACGCCACATAAAAACTGCACAAATGTTTTGCATGAAGGATTAGCGTGCGTGACAACCGGTGTGTGATTTGTGTGCAACGCGGGAAAAGCCAAAAGGCCTTACGTACCTTCACTTTTGGTCTGTACTTGAGGTAGCTTAATCTGATCTGAAGGCTGTGGTGAAAGAAGATCATTGTTTATCTACAATCATAATGTATTCATTTTATTCAACGTTATTGTATTAAACCTCAGCTGTGCAGGTTTTCACATTAGCACCCTCTGGTGGCCTGGGTTCGACCGTTCGTCGCTAAATAATTTTCATATGCTGTTTTTCCTACAGTGGGGGGGGGGGGGGGGAGGTGGATTGGTTTGTTGATGAGCGAGTCAAAACTTTTAGGTCAGATATTTATATATTTATTATATATTTATATATTTATTATTATTAGTTATTTAATTGCGTACATAGCTGCAGTAGAATGATTACATAACGTTGGTTTAGCTATGATTATGTTATAGGGGAATCATGCCATTTGAAAACATTATTTTTAATGACCCCATATGTTTACCTGAGTAGTATGTGTAGGTAGGACCCCAAGCCTGTGAAGATATGCCACCAGGCATGAAACTGTGTCACCACTCCAACACCAGGGGGCAGTGTTTGTCTACTGGCTCTGACAGACACAAGAAGACACGCCAACGTCAGCACAATGGAACCGCAAATGTCATCATACCTACTCGAAAGTATCAGCTCACAGTGCTCGCATTACATTTGTGTCAGTGTTGTGTTCATGTATACACGACAAACAGTTGCGACACGGTACGCCAACTGTATTCTTGACTATAAAACTAAAACACTTCAATTGAAGTTGTGCTAAAATATACCATCAATCGCGTTGCATTGCCTGACGTGTATCTCGGTGTTAAACATTTTTCACAAGAGCAGCTAAATTCTATGGCGTACATCGACAGTGTCTTATCATGTCACCAAACAAACAGAAAACACCCCTTTGCTTACCTTAACGAGTCACAGAGTAGATTATCAATATTCCACAACAGGAACCCTAACAGAAAGACCCCCAGAGAGGTGTAACACATAGACCTGAGCCTGGGGTAGACCCTGTAGGAGACCAAGAGAAACACTTAAAAGGTGCCTTCGCGTGATGTGCGAGCGACCGTTTCTTCTGGACCGCATGCTGCCATGTTATCCCGTTGTGTTGTTGTTTTTCCTCCTGGTTTCCCCCTTCTCGTCTTTCGACGGCCAACTTACCAGGTAACTATGAAGATAGATCGAATTACAAGGGCAGCCACCAGTGCACCGTACATGACCTGAAAAAGGAGAGAACAAGATTAATGCTTCAAAATGGACGCAACCCAATGGGTAATGCAGTTAGCATAATGCTTCAAAACGGACGCAACCCGACAAGTAATGCAGTTAGAATAATGCCTCAAAAACATGGCATCGCCTAATGCAAACAACCAAAAACTCAAAATAGTTTTAGAAGGTATAAGTAGCCAAAATAGTTTGGCTACTTATACCTTAGCTACGTATATACTATATAACGTAGGAGTCTTTTCTCTCTGTGTTGAATTCCACCTTTAAAACAAACGTATATATATATATATATATATATTAGTGAATGTGGCAATTCCATTCAGGAGCCATTTTAGTGGACTGTATGTCAACAATTGATTCTGTTTTCACTTATGTGTGTACCACCACGCTGCTGTGTGTTCAGTTAACAACGCCTAAAACTAAGAGGGAATTCGTTTGTTAGACTGCCCTCGGCACTGAAGAAATGCAGAGGACGCCGGCCCTGGTAACAATCTTCTGTCAATCTTTTCTGGCTAAGACACTTCTCATCTTACCCTCGAACAATCGTTTCGCCTAACATGTCATTTGCTGTTGCCATGGTGAAACGTGATTAACTTTTCAAGTGTATTCACGAGGAATAGTAATGCTTTGCTGACGGTAAACTGCATGCGCAGATACAAAACTCAGATCTAGATCAATGTTGACACAAGACCAAACTGACACAGTAATCGCAAATAAAGTCATGCACACTGGGCTGAACTCTTACCTGGTGGAAGACCGGCTCTTTCCACTGAAGGTAGACCTGCAAAGGACGAGGACATGCAACAACGTGAACATCAAACTACTTCCTGCAGTTAAAAAGGGAACGGACACAGTTTCACTGACAATGTGTGCTTGGCCGTGGACAATGCTTGAGCAAAATGTCTAGAGAAGGGGACGTACCACGCTGACTGAGACACTGAAGACCAACAATACTGTAATGGTGAGAAAACTAATGGTGTTCTTCTGCTTGAAGCATTCGTATCTAAAAAAAAAAAAAAAGAAAGAGAGAAAGAAAAATGGATGAATGCTCAAACTGACGGACAAACCCCAAAGTCAAATACATTTCACATCAGCATGTTACCCCGATCATAATGTCATCTACTAAGAGAACAACGTGAACTGTGAAGAGCAGGTTCAAATTATGTTGGCCAGTGTACAGTCTAGACTTCAGATCGATTCCACACACTTTAATGCCAATGTTAAAAAAAAAAGAAGCCTTCTCTGTATATCTGGAACAGAACCACATCTCTAATGCTCTCTTTGGCGTGTTTATCCCATTAAAACGTTGTCCAAGACTTGTCATTACTGAGAAGTGTGTCAACAGTGTTATCAGGCGATCACTGAATAATCGTGACTTTCAGAAGGCCGGCAACACTTACAAGCAGTAGACGAAGAAACAGGTGCTGTATATCATCGGCAACTCGTCCAGTAACTGGGGAATGCAAATACAAGCAAATCTTTGTATTTGTAAAACACACAAGGCAAACACACTTGATTTGTGTACTATATTGCTC
>JAXIVH010001428.1:0-23962 GCA_036785325.1 Urophycis tenuis | reverse complement strand
TCTGTGGTCATATCCAGTGAACACATTAATTTCATTTTCCCCTTGTAAGTGTGCATGTGTGCGTGTGTGTGTGTGTGTGTGTGTGTGTGTGCGTGCGTGCGTGTGTGTGTGTGTGCGTGCGTGTGTGTCTGGCTGGTAATGAAGGGCAGATGTGCCGTTGTTTGTCGGTTCTCTGTACTGAAACTTTTTTTTTTTTTACTGTCTCCTCCATAAAGCACTAAATTACCTCATGCCAATGCGTTCTCGTTTAAAGCTTTTTCGTGCATTAAACCGGCAGAAATGTTGACTTGAAGATGTGTAAATGGTGCAGCGAGGTGACGCACGATGTCCTCCCTGGCCATTATCAGCATCCCAGGAAGGGTTAGACTGGAGCGCTGTCCCACTCCTCCAGGCCTCTCATGTCTGACCTGAAGACTGTTATCCAGTGCCCTGTTTCACCCACTCCATCTTGTCTTTAAGTGTCTCCTGCATGCCCCACAGCCGTGCAGCAAACGAGGTGTCTGAGTGTGGAACAGCTTAGGGTGACATTGATTGCATTTACGGGGTCTTTATCTCTGGCGCACTTCAAAGTTAAGATAATAATGATGATAATGATAATAAATGGAGCAAAAAGGGAAGTGGATCTGCAGTGTTACTTTCAATCGCAGACTGAGAAGGCATTTGAGTAGCACACATTTCAACCCACAGCCCCATGTTGTCAAGTTGCATGCTATGCAGGATCGCCGATGGTGTGGCACAAGAAGGGACATAATTATAGCCCTGGAAATGGTGTTGTACTGCGGGGACGCGCCACCGACAGTTCTCTAGGTGTAAATGCCATGATAACGGCAAACATGCTCTCTTAATTGATGCTTTTCTCTACACTCTACACCATTATTAGTTAACAGTTATATGCCAGTCATAGTGTGTAAGAAGGGAGGGTGTGTATTTACAAAATACAACCATTCAAAATATATCTAAAAACTAAATATATGTCTACAGATTAGCACTACTGCTCCTTGTTCACTGTATATGACAGACAGACAGACAGACAGACGTACTTTAATGATCCCTGAGGGAAATTGCATAAATATATATATATACTGTAAATATATATACAGTATATATATTTACAGTTATAGTACTAATATTTTAATACTTGTTTTTCTTTGCACCAATTACACCAAGTCGAATTCCTTGTAAGTGCAAACCTCCTTGGCCATAAACTTGATTCTGATTCTGATTCTGATATTATTTGTATTTCTTTAGATATGTGTTCAGGAAGTTAAAATGACTTATAGATTTATTTTTGTTTCATGCTTTTGATTTTTTAACTCGATAGACACGGCAGAGATTAGAAGCACGGTAGAGAGAGAGAGAGAGAGGGGGGGGGGGGGGAGAGAGTGGGGGGGGGGGGGGGGGGAGACATGCAGCAGATGACCGCGGTCCGTAAACCCAGGTCACCGCGTGGGACTGACGGCACACGACGCTCTACCCAGTGAACCGCCCAGCGGGCGCCGCCGTCACCGTATCAAGTATCACCACGCACTTCACCGGCTCTCTCCGCTGTCCCACCAGCCATCAAGTACAACGTGTCCTATCGCCGAGCGGCGCTTTAACCCGCGGGCCGTCATGGACAGCCTGGACAAGCTGCAGCCCCAGAACCTGACCCTCCTGCCAGGACAAGAGGCCTGCGACCACATCTACTTCCACGTGATGGTGAGGGAAACTCATCGCCATGAGTTATGAGCTCGTTATCACCGACTCGCACTCACCTTGGCTTTTTTTTAATCTGCCGGTCCTCCCTCCGCCAGGTGATTTAAGCAATGGCTCAGGACGCGGCCGTGCTGTGCGGTTATTATATCGCAGCTAAATGACCTATTGCTTTTATGGAAGAAAAAAAACAACAGAGTCACCGAGTCACAGAGTACGGCAATGAGAAAGTCACAGACGCTCTCCGATTGAAATTGTTTTTTAATGAATAAATAACAATGGTCACGATGAATAAGGCCCTTCTGCCTGGCTGGTGGGTTGCGAGGTGGTTGCCATGCAACGGACACACTAGGAGGTTATATGCTTTGATAAAAGTGGAATTGATCCGCTCTTTTTCAAAATGTCAGAAAGACTATAACTACCCCTTTATTCCTTACACCACTGCCCATTTTGTTGTGCTATTCTTCAACGATCTTATAACCTTTGATGTTATTATCTTAATAATCCTTTCTAGCTGATTGTTTTGAGTAGTTCAAAGTTGCAGTTATTCTTAAGTGTTACCAAAACATTTTTGGATGGTCATTTGGTCGAGTTCCATGGCCCTTTTTGACAAGACTTTGTATTTTAGGAGACTACTGACTATGTAAGGCCGATAGTCTTTGCCGTACAAGTGGGGATGCAAGATCTAGACCAAGGCCCTATCCTAGATGACAACTGGCCCACTGTTTCAAAGACTGAGGTAAAACAAAGTGGTCTTTTAATATCATGAATTCATGGCTCTTCTCAAATGTGAGCCATAAAAACTATCAGGAACGGTCTATTAAAATGTATACAAAAATCAATGGCAATACATGGAATGCATGTTTCTGCTGTAGCTTCCTTTCTGGAATGGCTGTGATGAGGATGATCGGTGTATACCTGACCTGGCCCTGCCAGAGTGTCACAGACCTGATCACTCCCAGGTACTCCCTGATCACCCCCCCCCCCCCCACACACACACACACACACACACACACACACACACACACACACACACACACACACACACACACAGACATACACACACACACACACACACACACACACACACACACACACATACACATACACACACAAAAACCTACACTTAACTAAATCAATGCATGACCTGCCCCCCATCAACACCTCTCTCTCTCTCTCTCTCTCTCTCTCTCTCTCTCTCTCTTCCCCTCTCTCTCTGTCTCTCTCTCTCTCTCTCCATCCCCTCATGTCTTCTCCCTCATTCTCCTCCCCCTGTCTCCATGGTCCTCCTTCACAGGAAGTTCTGCGAGCAGCCGCTGCCCTCCAGCGGTGCCTTCTGCCGGCGTCTGGCTGGCAGGCGCGGGCGGCGCGGGAGTGGAGCCGGCGGTCAGGGTGATGGAGAGCCAGAGACGGAGGGATGGTGGCGGACGTGCGCCTGGACAACAAAGGGGGAGAACGCCTACGGGGCTCGCCTCAACATCACCTACACCCACAACCTGCGCTTCTCCAGCCTAATCGTCAAGGTAACGGTGACGCCGCCAGCTGCCAGGTTGACGTCCGAGCCAAGTGCCGTGGTTTGTGACTTTTTACCGGACCGGGCCGTCCGTTACTGTTGAACCCTGCGGCTGTGTTGCCACAGTACAGCCAGGGTACATTAAGGTGCATGATGTGTGTAAATATTACAGACATAGACATAGACATAGAGAGACTCTCTTAATCCCCAAAGGGAAATTGGGTCACCGTAGCAGCCAGGGTACATATAATACAAAAAATTAAAATAAAATAAAATAATAATGAAATAAAATAAATACAAAAATGCATTGGAATTTTAAAAATACAATAGAATAGTGATCTGATATCTAATATCAGTATGGGATGAATATGACATATGATATATTTTATCAGTACGGAATGTAATTAACATACACACATATGATGTGAAATACATGTTTCGGTCGATTTACAGGTTGTACAGATTGTTTTAGTCGAGTTCTGTGATGGTGGATCAGACAGAGGCAGCTGAGTTGTAAAGTCTGATTGCAGTGGGGAGGAACGATTTTCTGTATCGTTTCTTCTCGCAGCGGGGTTTTATTGTGAGTGGTTTCACCACACACACACACTGGAGAAGCTAGATTCCCCTCTGAATTAGCGGGTTTGATCCCCGATTGTCCACAGCCTCACCTGTGAGCGCCCTTGAGCAAGATGCCCCAACCGCTACCCGCTGCTTCATGAAATTGCATCTGGATGCGCTGTCTTTGTTTCGCCGAATGACATACTGGTAGTACGGTGAAATTGTGCTTTCAGGACATGAGAATAAATACAGCGCACTGCTGTCACTTTCTGCCCGCATTCGGGAAGCTCACGAGAGCCGACAGGGTCCAGCGCGTGACGGAGTGACTGAACTGTCCCCCACAGTTGTCGTAATGTGCCGCTGTCCTCCGTGCAGGACAACACAGACGTCCGGGTGGAGTGTCACACCGATGCTCGGCTGAGGAACGTCAAGCTCTGCAACATCAGCGCACCGTTCATGAGAGCCAAGACTCAGGTGAGAACCCCCCCCCCCCCTGAATCCCAGGGCCACCATCACCCACCCCCACCGAGTCCCACGTGGGCTACGTCTAGTCCTCACCGTTTGACCTGAAAAGCCCATTGGAATAAATAATGGCAATTATATTTTCAAATTCTACACACAAAGTGCAGGCTTTTCTGTCCCTCTCATCATGACCACTGTCTGAAATGGAAGGCACTAGTGCAGCGTGAGAGGAGGGGGGAGACGGACATGGGGTCGCCATGGCGATGCATCATGTATGTGATGTGATGGCTGCCTGCACCCTATCACCCATAGTTCAACAGAAAGCATTGGAAGTACAGGCAGAGGAAACGTCCCAAGCACATCGTGCAGACGAGTTTCAGGTTCATTTGAATAGCCCTCTATGTTGTATTTATCAAGGCAAACGCCAAAGCCAAACTTTTCAAACTTTTTATTAATGTTTTGCTGGATCTTTGTATTGGTACCTACCTCACAGCCCAGTCAGAGAGACCTCAAAGCTCAGTCTAGCCGGCTGAGAACTGAGGTTGTCGGTCTCACAAATGACGGCAGACGAGTTCAAATCTGGATGAATGTGGCGTTTTGCTTTCTTCTCGCTTTCACTCTTACATAATTTGTTTCGACCAATCATGTTGCTGGGGGGCAACAATGACAATGAACCCAAGCTCGGCCAGAAGCTAGTGAACTAACTAACAACATATCTGTAAAGGTTTCAATCTAACACCTTGTTGACTGCTTGCTGTAGAAATGGAAAAAATATTGAACTCCCCTTCTGAAGCCTTTGGGGAGGAAACAAGGCGTAGCTCTGTCCCCGAGAGGTTCTGGTTTCCATGCCCCCCGCCGCCCGCCCCCCCACCCCCCCCCCCCCCCCCCACCCCCCCCCCCTCCTCGCTATAGTAGGACCGCTGGATCTGAGATTACACCATAGGAGACCACAGCGTCCTAACGTCCACATGGAAACAACCCATTCGTTCTGGTTCATTAGAGCTCATTACCCTGAGTCTGCGGTGATGTCATCGGGCGGCCTCCTGTCAGTCGCGCCGCTGGATCACTGGAGTCAAGCGGCGTCGCGTTGGTTACTTAGACAGCAAGCCCACGGCAAAAAGCAGTGTTTAAGCTTCCCGCGGGCTCCACCGCGGAATACACCCTCCGCAGATTTCTCTTTGATTACGGCTCTGAAAATGACAGCAACACAAGCGAGTGGGCTGTGCGTGCGGCGCAGCGCGAGCCGCACGGCTGCGAGGCGTGGAAACAGCATCCCTTTTCTCTTGACACGCCGTGCTCTGTCCTGGTGATTAGACCACGCAGGGGAGAGCGCTAAGGCAGGAAGCGGTGGGGTGGGGGGGGGGGGGGGGGGGGGGGGGGAATGATTGAAAGGGAGGATGAAAGAGTGGCAGGGCCCGGCACACTCATCGCATCGGCGTGTTATTATTGCAAATGGCCTTCATCTCCTCGAAGACAAAGTGCTCCGCTCCGGCTGATCAAAGTGGGGCTTGAGACACCCCTCAAAGCCTTCCGGGTGCCAGAGCGCCCGGCCCTCTGTCTGGGAGTAAAAGCCCTCAAGACGGCACACGAGGCGTTCTGCTCAGAGTGACTTTTAGAATGGGGCGAACATTTGCAAATGTTCGCCCCATTCTAAAAGTCACTCTGAGCGCTGTCGACCGCGGCTCCCTGGAATCGGCCATCACTGTCGAGTGGGGCGCTCTGGCCAAGTTGGTCGTCAAAGTGGACGAGAGGGTTGTATTGTGGAAAAGGTGCATACTGAACAATGTCGTCTCTGTGTTGTCTGTTCTGAGGGTGAGTGGTTTTCTGAGTGTCGTAAGGCCCAGAATGTGCCTGCTGTACCACCCCCCCCCCCCCCCCCCCACCACCACCACCACCACCACCACCATTAACAAAATCTATACACTGTCAAACCACGGCCATTGCTACTTCTATTGATTAATAACAACAACAAATGCCTTCCCTACTTTTTGTAATAAATAAATACACTCCTGACAACAGAGACTGTTTTTTTTTAACACTGACTGTCCCGCTGCGTTCTCCTTGAAGCCCTTTCAAACTGGTTTGTGCCCACGTTCTTGTGCACAACGCAGATGTACACACGGGCTACGTGCTGCCTATCGATCAATTACTTTGTGTGGAGACTGTGCACGCGAGTGAGTGAGCATGTGATGGTGGGTACATAAACGGGCCGTTCTGTTTCTCTTCCCTTATATCTCCGTGAGTGAGGACACCCGGCTGCACTGCATGTGAAGAGGCCGCTATGGACACGGTGGACGGCCGTCCCAAGCATGAGCGTGTACATTCCAAATGGAAGCAACAGTGGACTTTGTTAGGCTTGGTTCTTAGGCCAGATGGCCTCCATTAAGGATACAATGCAGTTAAAGTGTGGGGGTGTGTGTGTGTGTGTGCACTTTAGTTTTTCTGTTCCTTTGGTTTGCGTCTGTTGTTCCTACTTGTTCTCGCAATTCGTTCGTATACAGTGTTCCCCCGACACAAAGCCATCCCTTGAGATTTGACCTCATCCTTTGTATTGGGTTAGACCTTTATCAGCACGGAAATTAGTTTTAAAGGCCACTGGAAATCAATTTTCTTTCAGTGGTGGGTGAGGCACTGCTGTCGGCATAGGTCTTGTTAGAGAATCTGTGAGAGTCACTGGACTTCCGGAAAGAAGGGCATTTAGCAGATGCTTTTGTCCAAAGTGACATACAAGCGGTACATTTTTGGGGTTCGATATGTGGACGGTTGGAGGCGGGGATCGAACTGCCAACCCTCCGGTTAGTGGTCGACCCGGTCTACCCACTGAGCTATGCCACCCCAGAATGGCCTCCAGGCGGGGCTCCAGTCAACCAGGCTGAACCATAAAAGAAGTGACCACTCTGTCTCCTCTGTTTAGGTGACATTTCGACTGGAGTTTGAGTTCAGTCGGTCCGTCTTCCTGGATCACGTGAGAATCAGCCTCCAGGCCTCCAGGTGTGATTGCTTTAAACGAGTTAACATTTAAACACAGATGTGTATAGCTCTCCCCTTGGCCATAGCATAGCTATCCACTTACCCACTTGGCTTGTCAAACCAAATCTTTTAAGGTTTTTTTTTTGTGTTGCAAGTGGAGTTGCTGCGATGCAAGAAAAATGTCAGAATTATACAATACAATATAAAAAAACTAAATTATTAAAAATATATATCATTTTGTTGCATAATCTGTGAGCAACGCCCAATGATTGTACATGTCTTAGACGTTTTCCATATATCGATGATATGATATTGCATATTCAATATCAAATGTCTCTGCTTCTGTTTTAGTGATGGCGAGGAGATGAACTTGTCTGACAACTACAATGACATTCATTACTCACTGAAATACCAGACAGACCTTCTATTCACCCGGTATGTCATTTGCATAGATTTCCTTCCTGTACATCTTCCCTCTGCTCTACTTTTACTTTAAAACTTTTTGGAGAGAAAACCATTTGGTGTCATCTGTTGCTGCAGACTTGAGTGAATAGCGTCTACGTTATTTAGATTGAGCATCAATGTATTGTACAATGTCTCACAACATGGCATTTGAAACTAAACACCATGAAAGTGAAGCTTCTGTCTATGCTTCCTCTCACTCTCTCGCTCTCACTCTCTGTCTCGCTCTATGTCTCTGTCTCTGTTTCTGTCTCGCTCTCTGTCTCTCTCTCTCTCTGTCTCTCTCTGTGTCTCGCTCCCTGTCTCTGTCTCTCGCTCTCTGTCTCTCTCTGTCTCTGTCTCTCTCTCTCACTCTCTGTCTCGCTCTCTGTCTCTGTCTCTTGCTCTCTCTGTCTGTCTCTCTTCTCTCTCTCTCTCTCTCTCTCTCTCTCTCTCCTCTCTCTCTCTCTCTCACACTCTCTGTCTCGCTCCCTGTCTCTGTCTCTCGCTCTCTGTCTCTCTCTGTCTCTGTCTCTCTCTCTCTCTCTCTCTCTTCTCTCTCTCTCTCTCTCTCTCTCTCTCTCTCTCTCTCTCTCTCTGTCTCTCTCTCTGTCTCTGTCCTGCAGGGATTCGTATCCCCGACGCTATGACATTAAGTCAGACCTGTCTCTCGAGGAGCCCGGCGTCATCGGCCCGCCGTACAACTTCACGTTCCAGGTGAGGTCCGCCGCCCCGCTGTACGTTTCACTGCACTGAGATGGCGTGGCAGCCTTGGGACACACTCTCCTGTCACCGTTTCTTCACCAGATCCAGAACTTGGGCTTCTTCCCAGTCAGAGATCTGCAGCTCCTCATCGAAATCCCGGAAATGACCAAGAATGGGAACCAACTCCTACGGATTGGTGACTTCTACATCGACCAGGTGTGAGATGCAGCTTAGAGCTGGCTTAGAGCGCAACCCTGCTCAAATGGCCTCCCTCTCTTTCGGGGCCGTGCAACACACTTTAGGACAAACGACACATTTTGCTTCTGCTAGGACACTGTGTATGTCACCCTATAATTCCGGTCTCTCAATAGGTCACGTTTCTCTCCCTGTTCATCAGGCTTGATGGAATGGATATCTCTGCAAGCCGTTATTCCAGTAATAATCGCATTGGGATTATATGTTATCCATGGTTTTCTAATGGAAGTTTTGGCCGCTCACTCTGCATGTTTGCAAACACGCCGGGCGAGTGGCCAAAGCTTCTGCGATTTGCTGACTGGCTGTTCTGTTCGGATGTCGCTGCGGAGCAGGAAGTGAGTGCCCAAGCTTGGTGACCGACAGACAGTGGTGGTGGCTAACAGGCCGTGGTTGTGTGTGTCTCACCCCAGACAGATGGCACCCAGTGCGTTCCCCCCCAGCACGTTGCCCAGAGCCGGGCCTCCCCAGAGGACTTGTCCCGCTTCTCACGCCTGGTATGCCCCCCACATACACACACGCACGCACGCACGCACACACACACACACACACACACACACACACACACACACACACACACACACACACACACACACACACACACACAGACACACACACACACACACACACACACACACTCACTCACTCACTCACTCACTCACTCACTCACTCACTCACTCACTCACTCACTCACACACACATGCTCATAGCCAACTAAAAGCACAAGAAGCAGGTCTCACAGTTGGATGACCACACGTAGAGGATGAACTCTGTTCAAACATAATAAATCACAAAGAAGTTGAGAGGAGGAAGGTTACAGCGGTGCTGAGGATGGTGTGCTTCCGCTGAGAGGTCTGCTCGGGACACAGTGTTCAGTCCCACTCCCGCATTGTACAGTCCCGCTCCCGGGCGCTCCTGCAAAAGAATTGTCATTTTTTGTCCCGCTCTCGCCCACATCTGTCATATCATGTCTCGCTCCCGCCTGCAAATGCCCGCAAGGCGGCAGGCAGGATGGATGTTCACTTTCTGTAGCGGAAAGGAATCGTCTCTAAACACATGTGCGCGAGATTAGGCTACCCCCCAAACGACATCCGCAAGTTTAGGCTGCTTAAAACGCTTTTATTGCTGCCAAACAGACCCTCCAGCACAAGTGATGTACGCTAGGCCCTACATTAATCATTGCTATATTTTACTTTACACTCATGTTTAATTTGCGGGAGTGCAGTGCATCATCCCGCCCGCCCGCACCCACAAATGCACCTCTTATCATCCCGCCCGCACCCGCAATGAGCTTTCAGAATTTGTCCCGCGCCGCACTATTGTGCATCGCATCCCGCGGAACTCCTGCAGAGGTGCAGACCTCTACTTCTGCTCTCTTGAGTCCAAAACACAATATCATACAGTATATCACCATGTCACGATCATCAATCACGATCATTTCATTTCACAATTTCATCTCATTCACATCTTCTAAATTTTATATTTCTATTTTATTTTTCTTTATTTTTATTTGATATATTTTTATTTTTTATTTGAATTTTTATTGTACAGTTTATTCTATTTAGATTTTATACATTATTTATATATGGTATCCAGTGTGGGCAGCAAAGTAAGCATTTCATTGTTCAGGGAAACAAACGTGTTTCTTTACTGCACACATGACAATAAAACCTTTGAATCCTTCCTTCCTTGAATCAACACACATCCGCACACATCGATTCCCCGTGGTAACTTGAACACCTCGTGTTTGTTGTCTTATTCCTCTTTGGGTTGGCGGCGCCTGGACAGAACCAGTCCAACACCCTGACTCTGCCCATCCAGTGCACCGTCCACCTGGACACTTGCCGTCAGGTGGACGTGAGGATCTCCGGGGTTCTGCGGATCGACACGCTGCACGCGGTGAGCAGGCTCACAGAGAGACACGGCGCTCCGGGGCTCTCCCCACTGTCTCCCCTTCTCATCCTCCTCTGAACGGTTGCCAGATTGGGAGAGGTGTAACTCTAACACGTACGGGCTCGCGGGATGAGATAATGTCCTTGTTTATTGTCTGTCAGTTGCACATTTGCATGATACACTGTTTCCTTGTCCTTATTGTCGTTATTGTTTTTGATTTGTTAACATCCAGTGTGATATTCCTCATCACCACACAGTCCCGAGTGCATTGTGAATGCATGAGTACACATGGGAGACCCACAGTTGCCAGGGCTGTAATTGTGCTATATTCCATCTGTTCACGGTAATGATAATACATTTCGCTCCCTGCTGGATTTGCTCTTGTTTTCTCATCCAGCTGCAGTTCAAAATCCTGGAGCTCGTGACGAGTGCTTCCGTGGAGCTGCCCTCCGCCAGCCCACTGTTTCTACATGAAGACAGACCGCTTAGACATGTGAGTCGACAACGGCAACAACAAATACAACAGCCTCTGCCGCAAATCAATTCTGCTGGTGTTCAGACACCGGCTTTGATTCAAGCCCCTGTGGGAAACAACGATGGGGAGACTAGAGAGTGTTTGATGATTGGCTGCTGTTTAATCACCGCGCTTCACAGCTCGGCCTGACCAAAACACCCATGCAGTGGCTTTGATTTAGTTTTGATTAGGCCTATTTTAGAATATACATAAAACCGCTACACATGCAATGCGTTATAATAATAAGGGTACACTTCCACATAAATAGTTGTAGCCTATATGCAGTAGAAAGCATTACCTAACAATTTATGAACAGTTAACGCATGGTCTGGTAATCATTTACTAAGAGGGTTGGTTTAACCCAAACCAACTAACCCCATAACCCTAACGTTAACCCACAACCCTAACCAGAGTTGCTTTATCTGAAAAGAACTGAACTACAAAGACCGAACCCTAAGGGTACTGATATAAAATAACGCATATTATTGCATTAACATATTATTGCATTAATGTTAATGAATGGTTAATGAGTGTATCCACATTATAAAGTGTCACATGTTGTTAGAGCTTGGCGTTGAGGGATGGGCAGCAGAATCCCTGTGTGCTCACTGCTGCTTGCTAGCGCAGCAGCCTACGTGGCTGTGAGGTGCTGGGGGACCGAAAGGACCAGCAGTGTTTTCCATTCGTGTGTTACTGAGTTGGACCAATATGCTAATGTATGCTGCCATCTATTGGCCAGTGTAATACAACCAGACCTGGCAACACTGCCTTTTGTGGGTAAGCAGTTTGCAAAATTGCTCAGTTGCTATTGGAAAACTGAAATGCGTTGCTAAGTGGATTTCTTTGGCTTGTTTTTCTGTCCGTGTTGGAATGAACACTTTTCCTTTGGAGGGACTGGAGTGTAATTTAGACCAAAAGTCTGGATTCTATAAGTTTTTATCTTAACCCCTGAAGTCATTTCCTTAAGTGTGGATTATGATTAAAAATGCCCTAAATTAACAATGACATTGGCATGGCATTTTTCTTTTTACTTTCCACTGCTGTGGCACCCCATCTGGGATTAATAGGGTACTCTTATTCCTAGGTTGAGGAACTCTCTGTTGTGAAGCAATTACTGTTCAACAGTATTTGGGTTATTGTGATTCTAGCCTTGTGACTGTGGTGGAGTGGAGCTGTAGTCTTGTTTCTTATGTCTGTCGGTTTCTCTAATGTGTTTCTGTTTCTCTATCTCCCCCTGCAGATTGTGTTGGAAATAAGGAAGGAGGGCGATTACAGAATCTCCATCTGGATCATCATAGGAAGCACGTTGGGGGGCCTGCTACTGTTAGCCCTGCTCAGCCTTGCTCTTTGGAAGGTAAACATGACATAATCCAAACTCTTTTTCCATTAACAACACACGATCACTGATACCAGATCCCAACTTGGATTAGTCTCATGCAAACATTACTCCAACAAAAGCCTATATCCTATTTCTATTTTTTTTTCTATTTTTCAATCCGCAGATTGTTTTATTCACTGCGACTTCACCTACAATGATTTCAGGTGTCCTGAAGGGGCAGTGAGGAGGCCAGGCCTCTAGCTCATAATACGCCTCAATCCCATTCCCTTCTGGTGCGGGGACATCAACATCCTAGCCGCGATACTATGGGCTCGTAGAGCACCTTAATTGACACTGTTGGGTGGAAGTGACATCACGCGTTACTGTTGGAGCAACGATGGATCACTCTGCCACAGCGAGCAGCAGATGGTGCTCAGTGTGACTGTTGTTGCCACTGTGATGGATGCCTTCTAACCGTCTCCTCCTGCCCAGCTGGGCTTCTTCCAGAGACAGAAGAGGAAAGAGGAGGACCAGCAGCCGGTCAACGGCAAGGTGGCGGAGGAGCGATAACGTACGCCGGCCTCCCTCCCTCCCTCCTCTACCCCCCCACCCTCCTTCCTCTCCCCCCGACAGGACACCCCTATCACAGGGGACCCGACACTCAGGGACCACACTCCCCAACCCCCCCCCCCCCCGGGCACGCGGCTCAGCGAGGGCAAGATGCACTGGATCCGTCCCGAGGCCATCAGCCGTCGCCGTGAGACCCCCCATGAGTCCGCGCTGTGGCGTGTTCCCCCAGCATTCCTGCACTGTTACGTGGCCTAGCCCCCCCCCCCCCCCCCCCCCAACCACCACCACCACCACACCCTCCCACACCCACAGCCACCCACCCCAGCCCCCCCTCCCTCAGTAGACCTTCAGAGCTCTTTGGAGTCGCAAGTCAACGGCCCAAGCGATTCTGAGCACAGGATGAGTTTGGTTGGTCGGTGAGTTTGGTTGATCTCGGGAGCAGAATCTGCTGCGTAGCAGAAGGCGGCGTCTCCAGTCCTGTTTTGTTTTTTTACAAATGTGTATTTATTCACCGTTTTTTTATGGATACGTGCGAAACCTCAAGGGTGATGGGCCACCCTAATGGTACCAGAAAATGTTTAGCCATTGTACTGTATGTGGCTACCTAATTGGAAATTCAAAAGTCCTTTTGAGGCATTAAACTGATTAGCCACCTCGTTATTTATGAGAGATATCTAAATGTCCAATCTTAAAGAGGCCTTTGTAAGATAATTCCTATGGAGTGTGTGCTTCAGAGGATCCTGTATAAACAGTTTGTAGCCTATCACATCTTGCAAAACACATGTTCTCTCTCTGGACTTTGACATGCATCCATCCTTTAGCATTGTCTGGGACACACACACAGTGTCATAACTTTTTTCTCTCCATTTCTGATGCACTTTTATGTAATATATAGAAATTAACTTGAATTTTGTAAATAGTCAAGTTCATTTTATACATTATCTCATTCAATGTTTTTTTTTTTTGTTAGTGTTATTTTTCCACCATAAGTGTAATGGCATTACTTGGGACGTTTAACACTTAAACATGAGGTTGAGTGAGAGAGCAGGTGTCAAGTCTTGAAGTGGAACAAATAGCCTTCACTAAAGGGTCTGCATGCGTAGAGCACTGTTTGGCTACCATACAGTCCACAAGATGTGGGAATAAAGATTGAAGTCAATAAAAACCAGCGTTTAGGTGACAACTAAAGACGCCTATTCACTCAACAATCAATATGTAAGACTTAATGCAGCACAGAAGTGTGCTCTTGCTGATCCCCACTACCTGGTTTCACCCAATCACAATGCCCGTGTCCTCTGTGATGAACCAGGAAATGGGACTTAATATGCCTCGAGAACAGAGCCTTTAAAGCGCTCTAATGTCTTTGGATGTGAAGTCAACCCTGTCTGGGATTGTATTGTGTTGATGTTGCCACAGAATGTAAACCGGAATCATTTCAGCAACCGTTTGAAGTGTGCAAGAGTGTAAAGGGGAAAGGTGTGTTTATGGTTAACACAAAATTCTTAAGATACCGAGACTAATTAAATAGTTTTATCGGCCAAATGTGTATATTTATGTTTATGTTCTGCATAAATGTATTGATAGAAATAACTCTGCTGAGTAAAATTAAAGCTGTCATGGATCATTAAAATCATCAAGTGTTAAATTTGCATCTTGTTTATGCTTCAGTTATGGACTTGTCAATACTTTCCAATAAGTTTTGGTCTGCAGACCAAAAAAAAATGTTTTTGCCACTTACAGGCCCAGATTGTTATCGAGTTCAACAGTGGTTCCGGAAGTGAAAATCCTGTTGTTATAGGCAACTGTTGTTGCCTATATAAATGTATTTGCCTATGTCTTTAAGTGCCTTGAAAGGCGCCTTTAATTAAATAAAATGCATTATTATTATTATTATTATTATTATTATTATTATTATTAACAGCGACGTGGAGACTATACTTCCCATGAGCTAGTGTAAATAGAAGTGGAAGACCGCACCTGCGAACATCATGTCAGCTAATTAGTCACATCTCTTACCGAACTTTACGATCATTTATGTTACTTTTACCACAGAGCAACCACGACCATTAGGCCTACCTTTCTGACTTTTTTTTATTTACACATGACAGCGTTATCACCTTAATCTGCTCCACCGGTGCTCGCCGACACACACACAGACACACACACACACACACACACACACACACACACACACACACACACACACCACAAACTACGCTATATTACTCCAGTGTTATAAAACGGCCAGTGAGACTTACGCCACGGTATGTGATTTAATCGCTTATGACGCCAAGGTGTGTGCGGACGTGTGGAGCTCGGTCTGGCCAGCGGATGATTGTGATTACCTGACGGGTAAGCAAGCTTATTGGACACGTGTATTATAACGCCACGGTGCGTAAACTGTTGGTAAAAACCGAATCCCATCAGAAGGGAGGACCGGCGCGGGAGACAACAGTGATTGCTGAATGAAATCAATGGAGGTGCTAGATTAAACCAAAATATATATATTTTTTAATATTAAGTTGTTGTACAAAATAACAGTCACAGTTCAACAGAGATCAATTCAGTTGATGCAGCTTTCTCAGAAATGTGCGTCAAATATTGTTGGCAGACGCCTTTTATTGGTAAGGTAAACAACTCTGAAGGTGCAGATGACCCAGACAGAAACATTGAAGTATTTAAGAAAGAGACATCAACACTTTCTTTTCCACTCTTTTAGATGAGACACAGTGTCTCTCCTTCCCAAAGCCTTGAGACAACCAGAGGCCCCAGATCTTCATGAACCAAACAGCTCAGGGCACGGGGTCAAGGCCTGCATCCCACAACGCGTGTCACGTTCACAATGGAATCGGGGAGTGTTGGTCAAATGTGAGGCCCACCGCTTGGGCTGTACCCAGGTATTCACACGTAGAGAAAAAACAAGTATATAAAACATGCATAAAAATATAGAGAACAACTGGTACACAAATCAGATAACTTGCATATAGTATAAGTGCTCAAAAGAGTGCTCACAAGGATGATAGGAGGAGAAAAGGGCCTGTGGCTTCATTTTCCATCACAGATTTCATACACAACTTCCCGGCTTTAGTCTCCTTTTCCAAATACTATCCCCTGCGCAGGATCATGATTTTTTGGGCTTTTTGGCCACCTGACCATTGATTCACACGGGTCACTAATAAATACCCCTGTTTCTTCTTAACTCCGTCTTATGGTCTCTTAATTCATGTTGGTGCTTAGTATGGGCCGTAACAAAAACGTTGGTACGACAAAGGTTTCCCAAATTGGACGTAGCCGCGCGTACATCAATTACTACATGAGTCTTTGACTTTAAAATAATCATGTACACAGTCTTGAACCTTTGCCTATTTTTCTGTTGTGCAAAATTGGTTTTGCTCTCAATCGAATGTTTATGGACATGATTCATCTCGTAGCTGTCAGGCTTAGTTCCAGGCTAGAGATTTTCTGCACTGTCAGTGCAGTGGATGAGTGGGAAATTCATCTTCCGGAACTGGAGCAAAGATGGTGGTCACCGTTGACCTCCATTACAAGATTCTGACCACATTATGGAGAGGATCCCAACAGAAAAAAAATACTACTTTTTGCCTATCGCTTTGCTTGATCAGACATGTTTGCTACTCTGTCTAACAAAGTCTCAATAAAGCACAAGTCTCACTCAGAAATTAGATACAAATAGGATAAAAATGATCTTGTCATATTGTCACCTTAAATAATGGCCCAAGTAATTTTTTCAGGAAAACACAAAAACTGAACCAAATATTGAATATTATACTCAAGTGTTGGGGAGTAACGGAATACATGTACCGGCGTTACGTATTCAGAATACAAATTATAAGTAACTGTTTTTCATTAGTTACAATTTAAATAGTTGGTATTTAGTTATATTGTTGAAATCAACGGATGTCGATACTTCTCTGTTTCATGAGTTTATTCACTCTCTAAATAAATTCAGGCAACCCCATGCATTTCCCAGAAGTCCCTATATGAAAAAAAAAAAAAACGATCACTATTTGTGTGATCATTCACAATGGAGTCGGAAGAGGAGCAGCAGGAGCTAGAGGACATAGAGCTGGAGCCGGACAGGCACAACAGAGCCAGGGCAGGAATCCATTTCTATCTTGGAAATTCAAACAGCATTTCACATTAAAGAAAGAGAAGGGAGAAATAATAATAACTGCAACCTCTTCTTGCCAGCAACCAACCTCCTTTCAGGGTCCAAAGGCTCAACCTCCAACGTGAAGAAGCATCTTAAAGGAAGTTATTTTTTTAAATAGCCAGGGATAGTCCTATGCTGTTGTTTTTTAAACGTATCCTTCCCAACACTGATTATACTACAGGTGTACAATCACATGATCTATTCAACTGAGGTTTTGAACAGACACTCCCACAAGTGGGAGTGTCCACCCTGATGTGTAATGTATTGATGCCTACCAATTGGAACAGCCCACAAGGTAGGTTGATACATCCAGCATACATCTGGCTGGATACTCCTAATTGTGATGTCACAGAGCAGGGCAGATATTGGCTTGGCTTGTGATAGCTTATCACACTGCACCTGGTTTCAGCACCTATGATGTTATTCAAGAGTGCTTAGGTCAAGAGAATACTAAAGGGAACCAGGAGATTTCCACTGCACTTACACTGGGCTACGCAATAATGCAGTGATGAGCACAAGACAAGAGAGTCTTGAGTCATTGTTATATTTTGAGAAGAGTGCAATTATTTTATTTTGAGAATGACAAGCCACGCGTCCTCCACTGTCAGTTGATCAGCTAATATGTTTGCGATGTATTTATTGTTCGGATGGCAGGCGTGCAGCTCAAGTGTCATCCATTTTGAAATCCCTCTGGGCTCTGGGCTGTCGACATCTTGCAGAGGTTTATTTTTTGGACGAGGATTAGGCTTCTTATATGCCATAGAATCTACAACAATTCCGATTGATCCAGGTTGTTAAGTTTCATCCACGGCTGCAACATGCTGTGTTTGTGCCAACTTCCTTCATATCTGGCAACCCCAACAGTGACTCATAACGCACACGCCACAACAAAAACAAATGGTCTGACCCTGAATGTAACATACTGTTTCATACAGTGCATTTGTTACATATATCGTGTTTGTTCATCTTATGAAAAGCAAAGTGCAGTTGATGTAGTTCAAGGAAATGAGGACACATCCCTCCACTATCCTCCTGGACCACACACACGCACACACGCACGCATGCACACACACACACACACACACACACACACACACACACACACACACACACACACACACACACACACACACACACACACACACACACACTGACTACAGCACACTAAAGATTACATTTGTTATGATAATCCTTTTATTTATTTTACAAAACGGCAATACAACACAAAAACACAACAGCGATTCTTCTGTCACATCTTTTTATACACAGGGATGGTCTGTTTTGTACAGATGTGAGTCCTCAGGCCTAATTGGACTGCACCAAGTGGGGCTGCCTTGAGGGGGGATATTGTTTTCTGTGTATTTGTATTTCTGGAAAATAGTTAATGGAAATGTATAATTACATCAATGCAAGTGTATGTGCATGTGAATGTATAAATGCAATTCTATAATTAAATGATCAATAGGTGGGCTTGGGTGAAGAGTAAAATAATACTCAATTAAGGCACCCTGAAATGATTATTTATGGCGCAGGGAGAAGCTTAATGCAGAGGCTGGTTTGGGTGTTGGCGTTTCATGCCATACCATTAGGCAACGTGCCAACTGCCACAGCCATAGTTAAACCACTGCAGATGATGCATCAGGTGTTTCCTTCCCATTCACCACCTAACCTGACCAGGGTTCTCTATGCATTGACAAGGGGAATCTAAGATGTGACACATGCATTGATCTTATTGGAAGGTAAAATTGTTATAAGCCTGCACAGTGAATTTCTTGAATTCCACCACGTGTACCAATACATTACGAACATATGCACAGCCCCATATTATGTAAACAGGATCGAGGTCGAAAAATGAAGGACCCCTATTTTAGCCGTTTCGCTTTCTTTTTTACTTCAAGTGGCACATGGTGCGTCCACCCAGATGTAGGATGGTTAGATCGTCCAACCACTTGGTTCAGTCCACTGGAAAGGCTGGTAGCTAGATCTATCGTACATCTGGGTGGACACTCCCATGTGTGTCACTAGTGAAATGGCTTGTAATTGGCTTGTAAATGGCTTGCAATTTTACCACCAAACCTGGTGGTAAAATAGAGGCGTTTTTAAGGTGGACAATAAATGTAATTCATTGTCATATGTCAATTGTCAAAGTCATATTGTCCTGTTCTCATAATTTGTTTTATATTATAATATTAGCTTGATAAATTAATTTACAGTATATGGTGTACTTTTATGGTCATTTAGGGTTTATGTGTCAGGTATTGTATGATGTTTTTACAGATTTCGTTTTTTGTTTAAATGTTGAAGTCTGCAGTCTACACCGTGCTGTATAGACTGCAGGCGTAACAAGCAGGTCGGCTAATTAGATGTTGAAAAAGAACCTCTTAATAAATTAAACATTTATTCACTTAAAATGTTTTATAATTTGCATAAAAACGGCAATCCAAACAGAGATACCTTGTAGTCCCACCCGCATATTTAAAAACCACAACGGAGTGCTGATTCCACGTTGATGTCTACATTCAGTGTAATAGGTCGGAAATCTAGACAATATGCCTTTTTTATACACAGTGCTTTTCAAAAGGTACATATTTGGAACGCGCGAATGGCTCCACGACGCAGCGTTTACGCACCCGGTATATTCAATACAAAGTGAATTAAACACTTCAAAGTCGTCCATCGCGTCCATAAACAACTCACATGTGTTTTTTTAAGGTCACATTTCAAGTGTTTGACGAGTTTGAGCAGGATTGACCCTTTCTGTCTATGATGGACAGTTGGAACTGTCCGTTATCCGTGACTTGCAGCGGAATGACTTCGTGGGTTTCCTCGTAGGGCGCGTGGAACTTTCCCGACAGCGTGCGTAATGCACATTCTTTCCTGATGGCCGGAGTTTGGAGTCTCCAGAATAAATTCCGTAAAATCTTCCGAAACTCGGGGCGAATGAGGCAGTAGAGTACTGGATTCAGGCAGCTGTTCGCGTGCGCCAAACAGACCGTGACTGGGAACACATAGGTGTGGATCATGTAGTAGGATTTATCCCAGTGGACCGCGTTGAATTTAACCAGCACCCCCCAAAATGTGATAGCGTGGTTGGGCATCCAGCAAAGAAAAAAAGACAACACCACGATAGTGACAGATCTGGTGACTCTAGACCTTCGTTTTGGGTTGTTGTTCCGCATGCTTTTCTGGCGGATGAAGCGTAAAAGCATCAAATAGCTCGCAGTGACTACGAGCATAGGGATGATGAAGGCGACCAGGATTTTCTGAACATGGTAGAGTGCGAGCCAGTCATATCCTTCTGGAAATCTGAGGAGACATAGTTTTTCCCCGGCTACGACTCTCACAGTGGAGAAAACGCTTGTGGGCGCCGTGGCCACTGTTGCGGACACCCAAAGCACGGCGCACACCCACTTGGCGGATCCAGACGCCCGGCACCTTCGGTTTTTCAGGGCTGATGCGACTGACCAGTACCTGGTCACACTCATTGCTGTTAGGAAAAAGACGCTGGCGTACATGTTCATGACGGTGACCGAGAGAATGATTTTGCACATGGCGTCTCCAAACGGCCAGCTGAAGTCGAGCGCGGTGTCCACTGCCCAGAACGGCAGGGTCAGCACGAACTGGAAGTCCGTCACCGCCAAGTTAATGACGAAGAAATTTATGCTGGACTTCTTGCGACCTTGTCTTAACCTCATGAGGAAGAAGACCAACAGGTTCCCCACTAAACCCACCGCGCAAACCACAGAATACACGATGGATATGACAATCCGTAGGATCGGGCTCCCATCGGCAGTCATATCAATGTCCTCGAGGCTACCGAATGGATCACCTCCGGGTGAAGTTCTGTTCATTGTTCCACTTTGGTTAAGCACGTCGTCCATCTCCAAAGATAGAAGAAATTGCTGCCGGCACCTTGGCTCTTACAATGTCATCTTCAAAGGGCATGTCAATATGGTCCTCTCCTTCAATAAAAACATAATTGAAAGTAATCCTGTCAGAAGAATAAACTGTGTTGGGGCAGGGTGCTACTTGGTCTGCATGGTGCGTCTCTCAGTGACAACTCTGCCACACAGGCTGGATTTATACAGGTGCGCACCAAGTGACGTGGTTGCACGGTCTGGATTGGTGGTGATGGTGGTGGTGGTGGTGGGAGACGTGACTTGGAAGCCGCATCACAGAGTAGAAGAGTGTGATTTAACATCAAACAACTGGAATAAGGCCACACGTTTCAGCGTTTAAATGTCCCCACCCCACCCCCGTGTTGATATATTGAAATGTTGATGATGGCTATTTGCATATGTTTATATTTGTATTAACGATTCCCGGAGGCCTTTTTATTTTCAGTAATAGGCCAATATGAATGAGCTGTAATTCTCGGAACAGAGCTACACGGCGGCCGCCATCCTCTCCTTCCACTAGAGGGGGTGATAAGATCGGACAGCAGTTTCACATGGAGAACAGATCCCATGCCCATTGGAACTTGTTTATCCGGGCCCTGCTGACTTTGCCAGCAGGATCACAAGTCTACTCGTTTCGATTCAATCAAACCCCCTTTCCGAATGTCAAGGCGTTTGACTGTTACCAGCCCTGCATCATGTTGACACGAACCCAAGTATGTTCTCAGTAAAACATTGCACGGGCCTACGTGGCTCCGGCTCCAATGGTATGATAAGAAGCCTGCACTGTTTCACTTTGTATTGCGTGTCATTCCCCTTTAAACTGCGAGGCCCCGAGAGACGTCCCGGTTGTCCTAAGTCCTCCCTCCTGCCTCCCCGTCGATGGGGGTGGCCCTTCTTCCACAAAGTTTTGTTTGTAAAGGAAAGTTTATAGCTGTCAGTCTGTCGGGAGGAGACTGATGGAGGGGGGGATGTGAAACGGTGTAGGCTACAACTTCATTTTGCATGCACGACAAAACAAAATAGCAAACCATCTCCATGGACGGACGACTGCCATCGACAGCGGACACATCTGATGGACCCGTGGATTTGTGAACTTTAACAAAACCCCAACCCAAACACAAGTCATACTTCAGTTCAAGGCTATAGCACGCTTGGCCGTAATGTGACGTTGTTTAGATGTAGCCGGCGGTTCGACATGAAGATCTACTTCAACACCGGGCTCGGACTTGTTTTTCCTCTCATTCAGCTTTTTGTTACACTTGGTCCATCTGTCGTGGAAAACACCAAGATTCACAAATCAGGTAAATCAGACGAGACCGTCCCTCGTCAACAAAGTCCAATACCCATGCATGCATGGACGTTATAATTACATGGATGACCATGTCAGGGTGGAGCGGAGCGGCAGATGCTCAGCCTGCACATCTGCATTGCTCTCAGGCTATTCCGGGCTGCTTTTTGCACTCTCTCTTGCCGAGTGGGTTAGACTCACTAGCACTGAAGCTACGCTTACACGGAGGGCAGCTCGCCAGCTCTTTGTTTCAAGACGTGATTTTGGAACTTGGTTCACAGTGAATGAAACAGAGCCAACACGATGCTGCACAATGGAACCATTCGAGCAACAGATCTTTCGCATTTGCTCTCTCTTGCTCTCGGTCTCTCGCTCTCTCCCTCTCCCTCCCTTGCTCTCCCCCTCTCGCTCTCTCCCATAACAAGAACACGCATGGTCTAGCGGCACCTTCCACTTGTATAATGTGGTGGCTATATAATTTCTGTACAAGCCATTGGGCGTTTTTATTCTATTAAATATATGGAGTTTTAATAGAATAAGGAGAAACTTTTTTTTTTTCCACTGAACTCTGAAAGCAGGTCAGAACTCATACATACACACCTCATACAAATAGACTCTAAATTGGGAAATTGAATGCAGTTAGTGATTATCATACCAGCGTCCCAAGTCTAAGAGCTTTCCAGTGATTGCCTCACATTCACCCATTCATACACACGGTTTGTGTACACCTGACATTATAATCATTATAGCAGAGATATTGGGCCAAGCATGATATTTGAGGGATGAGGAAGATGTGTCCATGAAATAATAATACATTGTATGCTTTTTTTTAATGGTTTCAAATCACATGTGGACATGTCCACTTGCCATGGACAAGAATTCTCCAATGTAGTCCATGTTTATGAATACTTTAAACATGTTTGTGTATATTTAATTACTTTATCGGAAATATATTCATTGCATATTACAACACCATTACTCACAGCACAACTGGATGGAAAGGTGCCAATCATGTTCTACGAAGTTCAAGGAATTTTTGTAAATCATTAGTGGTGTCATTTTCATTGTCTGTGTGAGGCCTGCACAATACAATAAATATGATTTAGATTAGATTAGATTCAACTTTATTGTCATTGTGCAGAGTACAAGTACAGGGACAACGAAATGCAGTTGGGTTCTAACCAGAAGTGCAAATGTGCGATAAAGGTGCAGGTTTAAAAGCAGGGATGCAGAATAAGGTGCAAAATTGAAAAACATGAAAAGTGGCAGTGGTTATTAAATTGACGGTAGTTAATAAAAGTGACATAAACAGTGCAGATGGAGGTAGTGATCATCGAGGTATTAAACGGTTACTAACAGTAGCAGAAATATGTTTAAAAAAAAGGGTAAACAATGTACAATGTGCGAGTAGTGCGAGTAATAGCAATATAATATAAGTAAGTGTACAGGTGGTGCAATAGTGCTCTAGTGCAATATAACAGAATTTATGTGGGACTACCAGATTATCTCATGATATTTGTGCATGTATGCAATTGCGTGCCCTAGGTTATGGGAATGTTTGCTTGTCCACTGTCCCCAGAGAAAGCATAAATGTTTGGCAACTAATACAGAAAAATGTAAATGCATACAGCATTTAAAATATATATAACGTGACATATTTCCTCTGGATAATCGTCTCTACAATTTGAAAGTTTACTTTTATAGATACACATG
>JAXIVH010001427.1:5000-24019 GCA_036785325.1 Urophycis tenuis | reverse complement strand
CCCGCCTAAAATTGATCTGGTCTTTCTCCCCCTCTCGTCTTTCGATTCCCTCCCCCATTTCCTCTGACACACAAATTGTACTCCCTTCTTGCTCCCTCATTATCTCTTCCTCCCGTTTCCTGTCCTCTTTCTCTCTCTCTCCACCTCATATTCCTCCCCCTTTTTGTTACTGCTGGTCTCTCTCTCTCTCTCCACCTCATATTCCTCCCCCTTTTTGTTACTGCTGGTCTCTCTCTCTCTCTCCACCTCATATTCCTCCCCCTTTTTGTGAATATCTCTCTCTGTCGCTCTCTCATTCAATCACTCACTCACTCCCTTCCTCCGTCTTGCCCCTTTTTTGTTCCTGCTGGTATCTCTCTCTCTCTCCATCTTCTCCTCCTCCTCCTCCCTCTTTTTTGTTCCTGCTGGTATCTCTCTCGCTCGCTCGCTCTCTCTCTCTCTCTCTCTCCATCTCCTCTTCCTCCCCCAGGCGGCCAACGGTGGGGGGGCCTTCAGTGACTACTCCTCCTCGGTGCCCTCCACCCCCAGCATCAGCCAGCGGGGGGAGATGCGCATCGAGACCATTGCCGCCTCCAACACGCCCACGCCCATCCGCAAGCAGTCCAAGCGCCGCTCCAACATCTTCACAGTAAGTATGCGGCAGCTGATGCAGAGCAACACCCACTCGCACTACTGAGAGGGGGGGGGGGGAGTGGGGGAGGGCGGGAGGGAGGGGGGGAGGAGGAGGAGGAGGAGGTGGGGGAGGGCTGGGCTGTGCGCTGCAGAGAACACGTGGTCCACCAGAGGGAGACAGGGAGACCCCTACACACACACACACACACACCCTCCTCCTCCTCCTCCTCCTCTCCTCCAGCAAACCAAAGCTCCACCTCCCTCTCCCTCACCTCCCCACCACCCCCACCCCCCCACCCTGTCCTAGCCCCGCCCCCCCCCCCCATGGCAGGGTACTGCAATGGAAACCTACGACATAGTGGGGAAAGGAATATAAAGAAAAACAAACAAACAAAAAAAAACCCTTAGAACTAAGAAACAAAAAATAAGGACACTCACAAAGTGAGCGCAACAAAAAAAAAGTTTTTTTTTTCCTTTCTTTCTTATGCTCTTGATCAACTAAGCACTGTGGGGGGAAAAAAACAAGTCTGCTTTTCTTTTGTCTTTTTATTTATGTCCCAGAGGTGAACTCGACACAACACCGCTCGGTCACTCAGCCGCTCGCATAACCAGTCGTCAGGAGCCTCGGCTCCCTCTTAACCTCTGCCCTCCCCTCCACCCCCTCTCTCCCCCACCCCTCTTATCTCTCACTAGATCCTTTCTTTGCAGTAATTTGCCCCTTTGGGGGAGACGGGGGGTGGGGTGGGGGTGGGGGGGGAGGGGGGGGGGGGGAGACAGGGGGAGACCCCGAGCCATCGAGCCCCCACCTTATTCCCACTTGGATGATGACACCTGTATCCCCCCCCTCGGCCCTCTACTAATAACGCATGCTCCTGCCCCCCCCCCCCCCCCTCCTCCTGAGCCCCCTAGTGCAGCGTTAGCCCCGCCCCCTGTGTCTGCTAGCCCAACCACCCCTACAGTTTTAGTCTTCCTGATTGGCCCCCTTGCCCTCTCTATCATGGTGTAATGTGCTTTATAGTACCGCCCCCCCCACCCCCCCCCACCCCACTCTGTGCGCTGTCCTATTTGCCCCTAAGCTCTAACCTGGATGGTATTTTCCCTGCACTAACATGCACTCTACCTTCCTCAGCTGTCCTATAAGCTTGCCCTTGTGTTTTTGTTTTGTTCTGTTCTACCTGTAGCCTCTCCCCCGTTCCCTCTCCTCCTCCACCGTTACTGCCCCCTGGCCAGCCTTCTCTGCTTAGGACCGCCACACTCTCTGCTCCTTCGCCCCCCCCCCGCCACCTACCTGCCCCACATACCCCCTGCCCTCTGTCCCCGATCTCTCTCACCCCCTCTCTCTGTCTCTCTGCTACCTCGGCCTCCTTGCTCTGGCACCCTCTCTCGCTCTCTCGTTCTCTCTTTCTCTCTCTTTCTCTTTCTTTCTCTCACCCTATCTCTCTCTCTCTCTCTCTCTCTCGCTCTCGCTCTCGCTCTCGCTCTCTCTCTCTTCACCTATCCATCTCTCCCTTCCTTTCTCCCCCCCTGCACCCCCCTGCTGTGTGAGGGGTGGTGGGCCGGGCGGAGGTGGTGGCATCCGACGGCAGGGGGGGCTGTGTGCGTGTGTTGTGTGCGTGTATGTATGTGCTCTATAGCTTCCCCCTTGTTCTCTCCCTCCTCCTATTCCTCCCCCACCCCCACTCTCCCCTCCCTCCCGCTAGGTAGTGACTAACCCTGTCCACCAGAGACACGAGCCCCACCTCCCCGTGCGCGTCGTCATGGAGATGCCGAAGCACGCCACCTACCCGGTGTGGCTGCCCGACTGGCCGGCCGAGCGGGAGTTTCAGCTCATGACCTTCTGAGGAGCCACGCGGGGGGTGCGGGGGGGGGGGGGGGGGGGGGTGCGGGGGGGGAGGCAGGCAGGGAGGCAGGGGGAGGACCGGTGTGGGCGGGGCTGGAGGAGAGAGCAGAAGGGAGGGGGGGATGGGGTGGTGGCAGGGGGTGAGGTGTAGGGGGGGAGGGGAGGGACACTGGCACTTGGAAGATCCCGGTCTTGTATCAGTGACGCGCAAACCTTCTTTGGCGGGGCGCGGGGAAAGAGGAGCACTTTGAGAATTGGGAGGAAAAAGAAGAAGATGGAAAAAATAGTTAATCGACAGAAGCAATTAATTAGAGGCGACCCCTTGCCTGGCTTATCTTTTTTTGTCAACAAAAAAGAAGAACTCAGTTCTTTATAAAAATAGATGTTCTTGTAAAAGAGCCAGTCACTAATAACTGGCAGGTCACCACAAAAAAAGTCAAACTTGCCATATCTTCTGCCCACTCTCTTGGTACGTCAGTTTTGTTTTGGAGAGTTGTTGGACAGATTCTTAAAGAAGGAACATATGCCTTAATGTCACCAGACACAAATTTACAGACTACTTCATCCGTACCAATATCAAATACACGTAAGTCATTGCATATAAGGATATTTCATTATATACTGTAGTTGGCACAAAAAAATAATGGTCATACATTTTTTTGTTCGCATTTAGTACGTAGTGTAAACTATTTTCATTAAAAAAAAACTTGGGACGGGAAATTGAAAAAAAAATACTGTTGATCATAGCAATTCATTATAGTGCCCCAGTTCATTTGTTCTTTTAACAAAAGTCCCAATTATAAATTGAAACTACTTATTTTGGAACTTCTGTTTTCATCACTACAAATACAATTATCAGTTAAGTTTGTAGACCATTAGGTCATCTTGTATATGAACAATTCATACGTTTTGGCAATTTGTTAATGAATCAGTTTCATAAAACTAAAACTATATAGCGTTTTATTATGATAGATGTTGGTTAGTTATTCCGGCTTTTACCACCCGCGTCATTCCAGTCATCCGACATGGTCATCTCAAGCCAACTTTTGCATTACTCCTACTGGCCACTAGGTGTCAGAACAGTACCCATAATCCTTTCTTAGTGCTTCCATGGTCAAGTTACCATAGCGGTTTTGGCATCAGTCTAGGGTTTCTTGGGGTCTTCAGGCTGTCTGTCTGTCTGTTAGTCCGTCCGTTTTTGTGTTGAAAAGCACACTGTTGAAGAAAAATTGACAAGCAGTTTGCCATATTTTTAAGAAGCTCCATCTCTCATCTCACTTTATCATGATTTTGGAAACCATTTATAATTGTTTGCTGTTTTGGTATTTTTATAGATCCATTGCACACATTTAAAACATGCCATAATTTAAGCCATTTCTTTATTTTCTTTCCTAAGTATCCGAAGAAAATAACAAATTAAGTATGATAAAGGCAAAACAAAAAAAAAACAAAAAAAAAACTTTCCCATCGTTTTCAATCTTTTCAGATTTGTGCTTTTGTTTCCAACCTATCTTCAACAAAAAGGGCTTTCCAACTCCTTCCGAATTAGACAAGCATGACGCTTAGAAAATAAATAGTCCCCCAGCTTTGCCAAAACCCGATAGAGAGGAGTTTATTGATTTATTGGAGTGGACTTAAGAGTGCATTGCTGCTTTACCTGTAGTGCTCCATTGCATTCTGGGTAATGTAAACAAGAAGTTGCACTATACAGAAACCCATAAGACTTTCCTTCTGTTTTATAGCGGTCTGACAGTTGAGTCAGTGCTCAAGCTGTTTACATGCGGGGCTCAAAATAGACTGTGGAAACGAGCACTACAGAGTGAGCCAGACTGTGTAGGGACTCTTCTGGAAATGCCCCTTCAACATCCACCCAAACCCGCAGCCACCCCCCCACCCCCCATTTCAAACATGCCATTCAATTGGTGTGTTCAGTCAAGTCACTCTTGGAACTGTGATCCACCCCACCCACCCAAAGGACACACGCACACACACGCTCACACACACACACAGACACACATATACACGCACATGCGCACACACACGCATACACACACACGCACATGCGCACACACACACACACACACACATGCACGCACAGACACCCATACACACACACCTTACATGACATCACACTGCCTTTTGCCGTAAAATGAGGACTCGTGGACTACTGTTGCCAAGTACACTCAGATTGATTCTTTGTTAATTTTTTGGTTGAAATTACCGTACACATTTGACCGCGTTTGATTTCATTAATTTTTTCCGAATAGCAGGTTTATTGAACGAACTGGATAATGTGATAAAATATATAAATATATATATATAATATGTGCAATTTAAAGAGTTCTGGTAGATGGAGCAGTTCATGGGGTAGTTTTATGAAGGCCTTCATAAACATTAGGGAGGGAGGAGATATAGCCAGGTTACACTGAGAGATGGATATTTGTTCCTGGGTTGCACCGACTTGTATGAATGTAGTTATAATTATTATTTATAATTATAAGTTATAATTATAATTATTATAATTATAAGTCATAATTATAAGTTATTATTTATTTTTATTTCAGCTTTTTTATTTATTTGTATTCGACCACATTCGACTAAATCATTATTTATGTATTTATTTCTGAAGGTTTTATTTTATTTGTTTCATTTTAGGGTTGGTGGCGAGATTATGAAGTGTGGCATAATCGCTTTTCCTTTGTTTCTTTTTTTACCATGAGTGAATCGAGAAAATATAGACTGCTGTATATCTTGTATTGTATTTTATTTACAATGGTACTCTATTAAAAAGTATATCACACACATATAAAAACGTATATGAAATAATGCCTTTATTGTCCATCCTATATTTTGTGGGAACTGCAATGTTTGGCTCAATCTGTTGAATATTTGAAAGTGAACCTGTGACTTGCTTTGTATGGTGTCTGTATAGAAGCTTAATAAAATTCATCATAAAAAAATAAAAGGTTGTATAAAAATATAAACCAGAGTTGGTTTACTTGACCTCAGACTCTACCTCTCTCCATTGGTGATTGGGCATTTATCATGTTCTGAATGAGGCCATTACTGTCCATGTCTGTCCGTACCGGTCCATCTCTATATCTGTTTTTGGGGGTATTGCTTGATTTTGTTGTGTCATTTAAAAGTATTCATGATTAACTTTCTCTCCTCAGCCTTAAGGAGAAGGTTTTTTTGTCTGTCCTAATCTGTTGTTGCTGCTGCAATTGTAACCCTAATATTTGAAATGGTTTAACTGCACAATGTCCCCTTTTGAATTGAAAAATAACATTTCTACCCTAGGTTTACAGTACGGCGGAGGAAAGTAAACGACACCTGCTGTGCTAACTAACTTTGACGTCTTCTGTGAAATAACGTTTGCTTTTTCCCTCCCTAACTTCTTGTTTTTTTTCCTTCTAATCAATGACCTAACTGTGCTACAAATTCATGTCCAAATATCTATGCAAAATGGGCCCCATAGCTGAAGCTATGCTGGGCCCTACGCAGGTGGTATTCAGTACCAATAGTGGCCACTAGGGGTCTCTATGTGCCTCTGAAACGGAGAAGGATATCCCACTGGGTGTCAGGAAAGAGTCATGACTCGATGTGTACTTGTCTTTGGTCTCTTCTGTGTTGAGATGTTCCTTCGGTGTTCAGTCTTGTTTATGTTTTTACACTTTCTTATTGCACGTCGGTGTTACCGCTGTTTGTTACCGCTGGTCTGCTTGTCTGTTGATTTTTCGAGCTTCTTTTTGAAAACTTTTATTTTGCAATGTCGAGGTCTCGGCGTCAATACCCGCGCATACACTCAACACGCACACACACACACACACACACACACACACACACACACACACACACACACACACACACACACACACACACACACACACACACACACGTTGCTGTACATGCATTAAGTTACTAACTGTCTCTCTTGTTTCCTTGCAGTCACGGAAAGCCAGTGAACAGGCAAAGAGCGTTGACAGTAAAACTGACAGCATAGGCAGTGGGAGGGCCATACCCATCAAGCAGGTGAGCACGTCTCTATTCATCCATCTCTAACCCCTCTTGTCTTTGTCTTTCTCTTTGGGGGTAAGTATTCACGTGTTCGGTGGCTTAACCCTTTTCTTGTTGATATTCAATACCCCACACAGGTGTCGAACCAACACCTGTGTGTTTGCTCATGTGGGTGTCTTCCCACAAGGATCAGCATGCATGTCAGGTCAGACTTGACCTACTGCTGGTGCACTTGAGCCAGGCACCGAGAGGCCTTAGACCCCGAGTTTGAATATTCTCAATTACCTTAAAATATACATGTGCCCGCAACCCCGCATTAAACAGTTTAGGACACTGCCTATGGTAGTAAAAATTCAGGATAAAAGGTAATACTGTACTCTAACCACTAGATGGCGGCATAATATTATCTATATTTGTCACCTTTGTCACTGTCATTTTCTGTAGCCAAATCTATGTAGCCACGTGCATCAGCCATATAGACAGACACACGATATTTTGTGTCTTAAATATTATTTGTAAATTAATTTCCTTAATGGCATTTACTAAAATGTATAATTATAATACTGATTAATAAAACAGCAGGCTGTCTATCTGGAAGGTCTTTGACTGGTCAGGTTTTTGCGATGAGCGTACAATGTTTTGATAAAACTTTGTTTAGTGATATTAATCCGTTATCACATCAAGTCATAAATAATTTTCTCTACACTTCGCTTTGCATTGCAGTGTACATTTTTGGGTGATAATGTTTTACCGGTATACGATTTCTCCTATTCAATACAAGGCCTGTGTAAATGTAAAACCTATACGTTACTTAAATACTACTACTACTTTTACACAAACGTTTTCCCACTCTGCGTCGAAATTTTCTTCTCTATGAAAAAAAAACAAATCTTCCCGATTGCTCCTCTCCATCTCAAGCCGGTGGGAATATTGTTAGACTTCCCCGACCGTACACTGGATCCAGTATTACAGCTATGGGCCATTTGCACAGGTCTGACCGTTATCAAAAGAGAGGTAATTGACATTGATTACTATTCACTCATGATTATATGAGGGCTTTTCAAAAATGGATCGACCCCTTCACATTAAACTCAAATCATAGGACTGGTCAGAGATAATGCCCTCTCTCTGCCGATGTTAAACCAGGTCCTCTCCTTCCCTGTTTTGAGTTAAATCACGCAGGCTTCGCCGCGCCAGTGAATAGTCACACAAGGACTTCGAGCGTCTTCAATCACCCAGCAGAGAAAACAAATTGATGTATTATCTCTTTTCTATGTAATGATGTATTAATGTATGAATTCATTTATATACGGTATTAATGTCTTCATGGCCGGCTGCCTTCCTGTCCTGTTTCAGGCCTAGTTGATGACATTACAAGTACGGGATTTCCGACCACCATGGTTTTTTTTTTCCAAACACAAATGATTTGATTCCGGTAATAAAATGTCCTTCAATTCAGTGACCAACCGACAAAGCGGCCGTCCACTTGCTAATGGAAGATAGCATTAACTTCAGAAGTACACAGGGGGGGGCGGGGAAAGAAATACCTTTAAAAATGTGCTTGCATAAATACATTTACACATAAATGCACTGAAGGGGCTTTTGTGCGAAAGACACATATTGCCCCACTGTTCCTTTAACATTAGCATTGGATAAACAATGCTAATGCGCGCCACATTGGTTAAACACAAACTCTCTGCGACCGGTGGTGCTGTGTTTGAAGGTTTCAGAGGTGTGTACGGCTAGGAGGGTGCCACAGAATGCTACTACAGGTGAGCCGGGGGTCACGGCAGCAAGGGATTGAAAGGTCTCCTCTAAACCCCTCTTTACAGTAAACACGCCTTTTCAGCAGTCCACCAGATGACACAGACAGGGCCTTCTTTAAGTCAGGGGGGGGGGCTTCAGGGGGAGGGGGGAGGGCGGGTATCATAGCAACTTTTGACAATGAGGTAAGGCCAGCAGCCATTCCTCTCTTTTAAGGGTGTTCTTGCTGTGGGGAGGGCGGAGGTTAGGCAGGAGGGGAGGGTGGATGGGGGGGGGAGCAGTATGGCCAGTCAAATGCACAATCAGGGAGATCAAAGTGTGAATGTGAATTTAATTACCACCCCGAAGACCCCCACTCCCCAGCCTATTAGGGCAAATTACACATTGTAACCCCCTTCTCCCCCCTTCCCCCCAGCCCTCCTCCACCTCTTCCAAACACACACACACACACACACACACACACACACACACACACACACACACACACACACACATCTCAGCCCCCCGCCCCCCACCCCCCCCCCTCCTTGCCAGCCTCTACTGGTCTGTAAAGTAAACGGGGGCAACAACAATGCTCTCCACTGAGGAGCTGTGGAGAGGAGCCCCCACCCTGTCCCCTGAGCTGTCACCGAGGCGTCGGCCTGTCACTCAGCCCCTCTGGCGGGGGGCAGCCTTGGTTCGTAGCGTAGCGACGGCATACGTGCGGCGGCGCGATCCGTTCCTTCCCCTCCTCCGCGAGATGGAGATGTGGGGCGATGGGTCGCCGGACACAGAGCCCCGCGCGTCCGGTGGCCACGGCCGCCGCCTCCTGTCACACAAGAGCCCCGCGTGTTCGGTGGCCACGGCCGCCGCCTCCTGTCACACAGAGCCCCGCGTGTTCGGTGGCCACGGCCGCCTCCCTCTGTCACACAAGAGCCCCGCGTGTTCGGTGGCCACGGCCGCCTCCCTCTGTCACACAGCCCCGCGTGTTCGGTGGCCACGGCCGCCTCCCTCTGTCACACAAGAGCCCCGCGCGTCCGGTGGCCACGACCGCCTCCCTCTGTCACACAAGAGCCCCGCGCGTCCGGTGGCCACGGCCGCCTCCCTCTGTCACACAAGAGCCCCGCGTGTCCGGTGGCCACGGCCGCCTCCCTCTGTCACACAAGAGCCCCGCGTGTCCGGTGGCCACGACCGCCTCCCTCTGTCACACAAGAGCCCCGCGCGTCCGGTGGCCACGGCCGCCTCCCTCTGTCACACAAGAGCCCCGCATGTTCAGTGGCCACGGCCGCCTCCCTCTGTCACACAGAGACCTGCGCACGCGTGCGTGCGTGCGTGCGTGCGTGTGTGTGTGCATGTGCCGGTGTCTGTTTTACTGTTGAGTAAGCTCTACGTATTTTCTGTATTTGTTTTTAGACTTTTTTTTTTCTCTCTAATAATTATCATGAGAACAGCCTCCTATTATTATAACAATTAAAAAAGTGGAACAAATTGCTACTCAATTATAGTAGAGAAAGTACTTTTTTTTTGTATTCTTTAAATTACACTTTTTTGCTCCACTAGTGTATTGCAGATCTAATAAGTTGACATTGTATTTAAATGATTAAAACATTAATGAGCCCATCTGTAGATCGCAAAAAATAGAATACTTATTGATCTTTGAAGCCCATAAACTCGTGAAGCACTGCAGCCAAATACATACTGATTATGTGTATAGATTTATGTATAATTCAATAAGGCCACAAGATGAGCCACACATTTGGTTGTAAAACATGCATTATACTGTTGCCAGGGGCCTTGTTACTGGATCATTTACTTTGTATGATTACAAAGCCATTAAAAGGCTTTCACTTCTGTTTTTAGTGGCTACATCATGGTCAGAATGGGAATTCAGGAACACTTAGGAATAAAGGAAATGCGAAACATCATTTTACCAAAATCATATAAATATCACGCGAATCGCTTCAGTCAAGGAATCTGCTAAATTCATATTTAAATCTAAATGTGTTTTTTTTTTTAAGAATGGAGCAGTGGCAGGAATACTTAAAAAGTTAGCCACATTTTAGTTAATAATGCATGCCTTATTAAATTGCTGCTAGTGCATGTAGAACAAATCATTTAGCATTGTTACAATGTTTTGATTTGATGTGGCGGCACGGTGGTGCAGTGGTTAGCACTGTCGCCTCACAGCAAGAGGGTTCTGCGTTCGAATCCACCTGGGACCCGGGACCTTTCTGTGTGGAGTTTGCATGTTCTCCCCGTGCTTGCGTGGGTTCTCTCCGGGTACTCCGGCTTCCTCCCACAGACCAAAAACATGCAGGTTGGGGATTAGGTTAATTGGTGTCTCTAAATTGACCATAGGTGTGTATGTGAGTGTGAATGGTTGTATGTCTATATATGTTAGCCCTGTGATAGGCTGGCGACCTGTCCAGGGTGTACCCCGCCTCTCGCCCGTTGCAGCTGGGATTGGCTCCAGCCCCCCCGCGACCCTCGTAGAGGATAAGCGGTCACGATAATGGATGGATGGATGGATGGACAATGTTTTGATTTGATTTAGCATCAGGTAGCCTAGCCTGTTGAGTGCCAGGTTCAATGTATTTCCTCTTGAACTGGGCCAGTATGAATAGCAGGCTCTGATCAGAGTTTTAACTTTGTCGCGGGGGGGGCCTCCACTCTGGGCCCCAGTGTGGGCCCCCGGCCTGGAGCCCAGAGCCCCCCCCAGAGCCCCTCACCCCAGATCAAGCACGGCTCGGATTAGGATGATTGTCACTAACAGCCTGGTGCCCAGGTCGCGGAGGGTCAGTGCTGCCTGATGTGTTAATCAGGGAACCCATACCCCTGCAGGATGGGCCAGGCTAGCCCCCCTGTCCCCACCGCTCAACACACACACACACACACACACACACACACACACACACACACACACACACACACACAGACCTGGCTGAAAAAGCAAAACGCCCTCTCAATCCACCCCCTTCTCTAATCCCCTAATTAAGCAGGCCCCTCCTCACTCCTTAACCCCGGAGAGCCTCCCAGGCCAGGCCGTCAGTTGTTTGGTCACCTCCAGCAGAGGAACCTCATTGTTTACCGCTGGATTTGCTCAACAGATAAGGGAGGGGGGGGGGGGGGGGCATTTGAGGCCCTAAAAAAAAAAGGGAGGGTGGGTCGGGCAAGAAGATAAAGTGGCATAGAAGAGAGGGGTCGAGTGAGCTTTGAAGAGGATGGGGATCACAGCCACTAATTCCAGGGTATGAGGGGTCTTCCAGAGTTCGCCATGTTATGGGTATGAATGCCTGCGAGGGTTGGGGCTGGAGGGGGGGGGGTCTAGTGAGGGGGAGGTCGCCGTGGGATGTCTTGGGGTCTGGGAAATTAACCCTTATTTTTCTTGAATGGACAAATGAAAAGGAGCCAGACTGTTAACAGGTGGACAGGCCGCTGTGTCGTTCCACATCAGCACAGTGTACCGTAGAGTCACAACCAAACTGTGAACAGTGGGATGTCTTCCCCCCCATGGAACCACTCATAATTGCGCAGCATAATTCCACCGGTGTTTGCAACCGTTCAAACCGTATCGACGCGTATTGACCAGCGGTTGCGACAACGCAGCCCAACGAAAAGGGAAGCGGCTTGCTTCGGGTCTTCGCGTTTTGTGCATTGAGAGCGAGCGCAGCGTCAATCACACAATAAAATAAAACCGATGTTTTTTTCTCTGTTTTTGTCCTTCTTGTGTCTTTCCAGGGGATCCTTCTGAAGCGAAGTGGAAAATCCCTGAACAAGGAATGGAAGAAGAAGTACGTCACACTGTGTGATAATGGAGTTCTGACTTACCACCCCAGCTTACATGTAAGGCCCCCACTGACTGCCATGTAATGACCCTCTGATGTCTCTGTTTGGTTCCTCCTCCACCACTACTTACTCACTAAAACTATGTGCAGTACCCAGAGTTCACACAAGGCACACTGCCTTTTAGGTGGTTTTTTTTTTTTTTTTTGGTACAAAATAAATAAATATCCCACTTGTTTGTAGCTTTCATCCAAAATGGCTCACGATACCGTGAGCGCATGTATTCTTCATAGCACGCGTGGCCTCGGCGGGGTTTTCGAACCCCTCACCTGCAGAGGTGTTTCAATGCCTTGCTCTAAAGCGCTAGAGCTGGACAGGACCACCTCAGCTGGACAGCCGCCCCACATGCATCCCATTATTCTCAACTGACGGAGGACTTTGTTGTTAAGTGTTTTTTTTTGTTTTTGTTTTCTTGACTGTCACGCCACAGCCATTCTCACTAACCTCGGGCCGCCGGGGCTATCGTGGAATTAAAAGGCCGGCCCTCCAGTGGTCATTTCTGCCTCGCTCCTCCGCCCGCTCGGCCCAGACCGCTAGCGGCTAATGGAGACATGCTAGCGTTGGCATGTGCGCGCCGCCTGCCGCCGCCGCCCGCCACCGCCATGCTGCCTTGTATTTATAATGGCTCTCACTGCGTGGCAGCCGAGCCTGACCAGCCTCCCACATCCGTCTCTGTCAGAGTCCCGCTGGGCCGCTAATACCTCTTAAACACTCCACTGGCTGGCACCCAGACAGCTCCTCTGAGACACATAGACACGCACACGCACACACACACACACACACACACACACACACACACACACACACACACACACACACACACACACACACACACACACACACACACACACAGATAAGACCACACCCATGCCCTGCCTGCCTGTCTCTTGTCTTTCTCTTGGCGCCATCTTTGTTTGTTATTTATTTTGTATTTTTTGTAACGTCTCTATTCTATCTATATCTAGAGTTCCCCTCTTACCGGCGTAGCGGTCGGTGTTGTGGCTCTCGTGTTTCACCACGAGGGCTCGTCTTGAGGCGGTAGGCGTGGTGTTTGCGTGTAAAACATCTGACACCGCGTGTTGTGCCCGCCGTAAATGTGCTGAACGGGGCGCACTTAGCCGTCACCACGAAATCTAATTTCATTTATAATTTGTAAAGATAATTTGTTCTTTTTTGCGTCAAACTCCTAATTGAGCGTGGCACCACACATAGATTTATACATTTCTATGTCTTGATAGTCCTGACTGCATGCTTGGTGTCCTCGTATTGACAATGTGTTAGCGGTTTAATTTAGCGGCGGTTATTAGCAGTGCAGCGTAGCGCCACGCGTGATGTATGTAATTGAGTGAACGGGGCCATCTCTCGATCGTTACGGCTATTACAGGTCACCGGGGCCGGCCTGGGAAGTGTTGAGTGTCTGTACGCGCTGACTTACTGGCGGTGGATGGTTTGGAGGGGGGAGGGGCGGGATGCGGGGGCAGGGGGGAGGGTAGGGGAGAGGATAAAGTAGCGGAGACGGAAACATTAGCCCATCGTAACAGCAGACCGTCACCAGACCCATTGTGAGCAGCAGAGCAGAGGAAGAGTTGGCAAATCAAGGGAGGAGAGAGAGAGATGGAGAGATGGGTGGGGAGAGGAAGGGGGGTGGGGGGGAGAAAGGAATAGAGGAACCTTTAATTTCGCAGTCAGCCAAGCCATCCACACAATCACCTTCTGTTAATTCTATCTGCTACATCAATTAAATTGTTTGTAGAAACTAATTGAATGTGGCTTAATCACACATCTTAATAGCTTTGCACGCTTCGATCTGGCTGTTAATTCCTGCAATAAAATGAAATGAGTGCGCTCACTGGGTAATTAGCGAGGAGGCTTGGGAAAGAAATGAGTGCTTTATGACACAGTAATAAAGCGCCGGAACTGGTGCGGGGTGGGAGGTGGGGTGGGTGGTGGTGGTGATGGGGGTAGGGGGTGGTGTTGGGAGGTGGTGGTGGGGGTGGGGGGGGGGTCGGCGGGCGGCGGAGGGGACTTGGTGGAGGCCAAGCTCACCTCAATTTGGGCTGTGGTTTTTCGTTTTTTTTTTTTTTTTGCTTTAGTTTTTTTTTTTTGCTTGAGTTTTTTTTTTTTGCTTGAGTTTTTTCCTGCTTTCTGCTGAGCGCCGTGGTTCTCTCCCGGGTTTCTTCCTCCCACGTCTGGACACCAGCGACTGCCGAGCAAATTAGCGGGCCGAATGGAAAGACAATCATGATGTGTGTGTGCTCGTTAAGCCGGAGATCTGGGCGTTAGGCGAGAGCTGTGTGGTGGGTGGAGGTGGAGGTGGAGGCGGAGGCGGAGGCTCGGCAGTCCCAGGGAGGAGACCACAAAGGCGTCTGTGTGCTCTGTTGGGGCCGGGGGTCCGGTTGAGAAACAATGCAAATCAGTACAGTCGACTGACCGACGTGCTGTTTATTGATTTGTTTTCGCTTTTTTTCCATCATCGTTTTTTTTTTCCATCATCTTGTTCATTCTTTGTCATCCAATACCATCAAATGAGACTATGTCTTCAGAAAGACTCGGTCCCATGGTGGCCCGCCGTTATAACCCCTCATTGTCCGCCCGGGCCCTCAATGCGTTTGCCGTCTCGTTGCAGGACTACATGCAGAACGTCCACGGCAAAGAGATCGACCTGCTGCGGACCACCGTCAAGGTCCCGGGCAAGCGGCCCCCCAGGGCGGTGGCCACCATGGGGCCCACCGCCAGCCCCAAGACCAACGGGCTGACCAAGGACCGCAGCGCCCTGCAGCTGGGCCTGGGCAACACAGGTGAGGGCCCCGCACACACACACACACACCTGCTCCGACGGAGGGTTACCGCGCAGCGCATGTTCTCATGGTAGACGTCGCTTCCGCCGTGTTTAGGATACGCCGTTCGCCCCGCTTGATTGGATAATGATGATTATTGTCGCAATTAGTATTATTATTATTGTTGTTATCAATTAAAACAGTTGAAAACAATTAGGCATTAGCGGGCCCATTGTTTAATAGTCACACCTTTCGCGTCGCTGTTTTGATTTCGTATGGCCTCGTTTTTTGTGATCAATCACGTGAATGGGACCCGTAAGATCAATTAACGGCTTATATTCCATTAATGCAAATTAGCTTTGACATTGCGTAAACAATTACTTGATGAGCGCTTATGAGAAATCTATTAGTTTCTGAAACGACTGCACAGGGAATTTAAAAATAACCCCACTAACCGAAATGTGAGAATACGAAGAGAGAGAGAGAGAGAGAGAGAGGAAAGAACTCCCTCTCTCTCCCTCCTGTCCTGGCCGTGTGGCGGTGACCCAGTTCAGTCTGCTCTTCTTCTGCTGAGGCGGTCCGTTTGGGTCACGTCCTGCCAGCGGTCGCTACGCCTCTCTCTGAATACTAAACAGAGCAGTTAGCAGTGAGCATGGTGCCAACTGTGCCGCTGTGGTCGAGAGAGAGAGAGAGAGAGAGTGAGAGAGGGAGTGAGAGAACGAGAGGCAGGCGGACTCCGGCCAGACCCAAAGGGGGGGGTGGTTGGGTGGAGGGAGGGTGGGGGGGGGAGATTGGATATAGGGGTTGAAGATTAAGAGTAATTATTAGTCATTAGCCAAGCGTGGCCCAGAGGGGAGGCGGGGTCAATTCATTTTCAACTCAACAGCCGAAAAGCCATCGGGCCGAGTGGCCGGGCTGCGTGCCAAGAGCCAGGCGAGCCTCGGGACCGCGGGAAGCGCCGCCCGGCCCGGTCCTCGCCGGGCCCGGGGTGGGCCGCCGGTGGGGGGTGGTGCCGCGGCGGCAACACAAGCGTACGGCGATGGGGGCGGCTTCATCAGTCACAGATACAGGGGGAGGGGTGCGAGGGGGGGAGGGGGGCGGGGCTACGGAGCAAAGGACGCTGGGTGGAGGTCGGCGTCCTTGCCTTCCAAACAATTAACATTGACTAGAGGGAGCGAGGCGGGGAGAGGTGGCCTGCAGCATCGGTGGGGGGGAGACGGGGGAGACGAGGGAGACGGGGGAGACCGGGTGTCAGAAAGTGGGTCAAACCGGGCTTCTGTTTTGTGTTCCTCTTCTGGTTTCAGCATCCTCTTCTTCTCTTCTCTCTCTCCACTGCCAGAGAGGATGCTGGGTAGACAATAGCCCCGCGTCCTCAGGGCTCTTTCACAACCCCCCCCCCCCCCCCGTACCTCGCCATCTCAAGATATTTTTTCCCCGTTGTTTGCGCACAGAGGAGACAATGCGAGGGAGATTTGCGTTAATCTCCACTTAGGGGGAAAAGAAAGGTTACAAATCACATCAGGTCTGTCTCCGGGTGGAGGACCCTCTCCTGATTATGCCATCGGGATTTTTGATTTCATTAGACATGCAATTGATGAAAGGGAACAAATGGGTAATTATTCACCCGCGCTTCGCCGTCCGAATCACACCGCCTTGTCTTTGCCTTTGGTAAATCAGTCATTCCTTCCATCTAAAGACCTTGATAATCATAGGGATAAGAGGGAGAGAGAGAATGAGGACAGGGGAGATTGGGGCGGGGAGGTGGTGGGTGGGTTTAGCAAGATGGAGAGGAGAGGTGGAGAAGAGCCAGAGACAGAGAGTAAATGAGGGGAACCGTGTGTGTGTGTGTGTGTGTGTGTGTGTGTGTGTGTGTGTGTGTGTGTGTGTGTGTGTGTGTGTGTGTGTGTGTGTGTGTGTGTGTGTGTGTGTGTGTGTGTGTGTGTGTGTGTGTGTGTGTGTGTGTGCGTGCGTGCATGTGTGGTTGTGTGTGTGTGTGCGCGTGCGTGAGTGTGTGCGTGTGTGTGTGTCTGCGTGCATGTGTCTGTGCGCGTGCGTGCGGCCCGTACGAGCGCGGCGAAGTTGCAGAGGTTTAACTCTTTTCATTATTATTATATTTTTTTTCCTCCCCCCGCCGGCCGCCAAGCGGAACCGTTTTTTAAATATGATCCGCGTCCCCCGGCTGGCGCCCCGCTGTGTCATCAGCGACAGATACGTCGTACCGGAGTATTAATGGGCCCAGTCACTTTTAATCAATCCCACCAGGCAGCAGAGACAGGGGCGGCTGGGAGAGCTACAGCACGATCCTTGGGATGCGGAACAAGGGGGTGAGGGGGGAGAGTGGAGAGGAGCTGCACACTTCCTGTTCAGTCACTCTCACCCCCCCGCCCCCTACTTCCTGTCTTGTTAGCGACCACGCTGGGTCGAGGCGCGGGGGTCCGTGTCTCGTACAGGTGTGTCCGCGTCGTGTACAGGTGTGTCCACGCGTGAGAGTCCCCCCCCTCCCCTCGTTAGTGCCCGTAAGGTGCGCGTACTTTTAACGTGTCACCCCGCCCCCCGTCTACTGTGGGGGTCACCTGCGTCTTGTCACTACACGGTACCTGTTCATCCTCCCTCTGTCTGTGACCACCCTCTCTCCGCCCACCCCCCCCTCCGTTGGGTCCAGCGGTGCATCACGCAAAGCGGCTGTGCGGTGCACAGAGTACGTCCACCTGTACAGTTAAGACGCACCGCCGAATCGCCCCGTCGGGGTTTCTTTCAGCCCCAACACTTCCACTTGTGTGTTCTCTCTCCTCGCTTAGCGGATCGCTTAATAGCCGCGTCCTGGAGGAATGCCCGCCTTTATTGCAGCAGCGGTCTAAGTAGAGAGAGTGTCTGCGTGTGTGTGTGTGTGTGTGTTAGCAGAGAAGCGTTAGCAGCAGCAGCAGCAGTGGTTGTAGTAGCAGGGAGGAGGACAGGGGCTATCTGTCCGTCGCTAGTGATGATGATGATGATGATGATAGCGGTGGATTGCAGCAGCCCGGGCCGCCGCAGACTATTTTCTGCTGCCGCCGCTGAGCTCCACATTAGCATGAATGCTTCATTATCTCCCTACTTGTACATAATGGCAACGGCTGCACGGAGGGGTCAGGCCTCGTCACGGCTCATCAGCCCACTGACGGCCGGGGGTTTTAAAGAGAAATGAGGAGCGAGGCAGCTCGCCCGGCTCCCCCACGCTAATCCATCGCCCCCCACTTAACATCCCTGCACCCCTCGGATGGACTCGGGGAACACACACACACGCGCGCACACACACACACGTGGGCGCACACGTGTGCGCGTGCGTGCCTGTGTGCATGCATGCATGTGTGTGTGTGCCTGTGTGTGTGTGTGCGTGTGTGTGTGTGTGTGTGTGTGTGTGTGTGTGTCACCCACACGCCAGGACCTCAGCCTCTTAATGCATGTACCTCGCCGTGGAGATGTCCCATCACATACATAACACCACAGCGCTCACCACGAGGTCCCTGCAGGGGAAGTTCACGTGCGGCGGTGTTGGTTTCGTCAGTCCTTTGGCAACGCTGTGCGACGCGAGATGAACAGGATTCCAGTCGAAGCGGGTTTTCCTTTCATAATCGCGGTATCCTTTTGTAGCCCCCTCCCCCGCGCACTCGCGTGCGATGTGTGGACTGCCATCGGGTAATCCTGCATGTCGTAGGTGTTTGTATCGGATATGGAGAGGGATTCCATCGCGGCAAAGATTTGTGGGACATTTCACTAACCGCAAATGGATGGCGGTGACAGTGAGGCTTCCATTTACCATCCTGTCACGCTTCGCCAGACGGCGACAAAATGACACAATGATACAGTGCCTCGCATCCGTTTCGCCGAAGCCTCGAACGCCATGTTATGATGTTGATGCACAAATATATTCACTTTGTTGACAAACCTTTCTTTTAATTACCGCATTCATTATGGTGAACGTGCGAAACCCTGGCGCACGTGAAAATGTATGAATTCAACGCGGTAAATAATTGCCGGTCGTCGAAACGCAAAACTTGCGGCCGGCAAACTTTGCATCATATTATGCAGATGGCGGCGGTGTGAGATCCATAGGAGTGGCATTAGCGGATGACAGTAGGATGCGTGTTTGGCTAGTGGTAGCTGGTACAGTGCAGTTCTAATGCCACCAGCTGATTATTTCTTCACTGTAA
>JAXIVH010001426.1:20000-24043 GCA_036785325.1 Urophycis tenuis | reverse complement strand
GGGCACTCCTCTGACCTTTATGCCCCTTCCCAAGTGAGGTTTGTGTCTGTGTGTGTGCGTGTGTGTGTGTGTGTTTGCGCGTGTGTGTGAGAGAGAGAGAGAGAGAGAGAGGGGCGCAGATGTATTTCACAGATGAAGAGTGCGTAATTACGGCTGAGGTACCACTGTTGTTTCGACTGTTTGTCTGCGTCGTGGTTATTAATAGCCGCGCCGTGTCTATTCTTGATCGGCCTCGACCGGCCTCTCTTCAATGCCTCTCGAACCGCCGCTACAACCGACGACGACGGAGCTGGAGAGGCTGGCGAGGGGAAGAGCGAGAGATGGAGAGGGGAGAGGTTAAGAGGGGGGAGGTGAGGCTGGGGGGGGGGGGGAGACGCGGGGCTACTGAATGACTACTGGTTGAAGAGTTAAAGGCCGTTTCCACACCAAACTTACCATCTTTACCTTGCCTTTGGGCTTCCGATCAGCGGTCCACAACACACACACACACACACACACACACACACACACACACACACACACACACACACACACACACACACACACACACAGCGTTTTCAAAGCAGCTATCCCCCAGGTGGATGGATTTGTAAAAGGCCGGCCTCACTTTGTGGCGAAGCCAGGTGAACAGCAGGAACAACAGAGGGGTTTTTGAAAGCGCTGATGTAAGATTGTGACGTGATCCAGACATTGGCTGGCCGGGGCGAGGGCGGTCTGGTCGCGGTACACGCGCACACGCACGCACGCATGCACGAACGCACGCACGCACGCATGTGCACACGCACACTCACACACACCAACCTGAAATAGTCAAATAACCATATCACATTAAATGACATGAATAGAAAAAAAAATGTTTTATTTGCTCTTCCGTGCTGTTAACCTACTCTTCTACATGAATCATGTCTTTTACTCTCTCTCTCGCTCACCCTCTCTCATCTTTTTCTGTTATCCTCTTATTCCTCCCCTTTTCTCCCTTCTCCCCTTTTCTCTATCTTTCTTTCCTTTCTCATCCCTCTCTTTCCCCCCCTTCTCACTCTCTCTCTCTCTCTCTCTCTCTCTCTCTCTCTCTCTCTCCCTCTCTGTCAAGAATTGTTTTTCTCCCCCACAAAATTTTGAACATCCTGTCGGGGAAAGATAAGACGGCTGCCATGACATGCCTACGCAAGCAAACACACACACACACACACACACACACACACACACACACACACACACACACACACACACACACCACAGACTCACACACCCCCTCACATACACTCACACACACACACACACACGTGCATGCCTGTGTGTGCGTTATTTGTGTGTGCGTTGGGGACAGAGGGACATAAAGCGTGATGAATGGGTACTTTAAGGAGAAGTAGGTTCAGCACCCTATATTGATAATTCACGACGCTACGTCCACGTTTATTGGGTTGGGTGTCCATGCATGAACGCATGTCATGAGTACATGAGACATGTAATCTACGGAGTCCATCTATCTGCATGTGTGTGTGTGTGTGTGTGTGTGTGTGTGTGTGTGTGTGTGTGTGTGTGTGTGTGTGTGTGTGTGTGTGTGTGTGTGTGTGTGTCCTTTGGTTCGACCAGGACACCCAAGCATGCTAGACGGTGATACACTAATTGGTTTGACTGGTCTCCCACTGGAACAAGGTCAAAATGTGCATTTAGAAAACATTCAGCATGATCAGTGTAATTTGTTATTATAATTTCACACCTTCCCAATGCACAAGACAACAAATGAATATGCAATTGAAAAATGCAAAGTATGGTTGAGATTTTTTCTTTTTTCCTTATGGTTTTACCAAAGAGTATGAATGTGTGTTTGGGTTTGGTGTGTTGCACTTAAATGTCAATGGTTTAGAAATAGGGACCTTTTCCATCTCAGTTATTGTAACTCACGCTAGGATCGTTTCCTCCCACACACCTCAAGACCACCACATTGATCTGTCCTCGCTGTGTCCGGGCCTACAGCCTGGATCAATTCCTCAGTGGGTGGGGGTGATTTGGGTGGTCAACACCAAGCTGACTCTGCGATGCGAGGCAAACACAAAGACACTTAGCGGGAAAATGCTGGGGCCGAAATCAATTGCATGCATGTCTGTGGTTCAGGCCTATTTTACGCAGTGTCTGTGATTCGAACCCGAGCCAACGGAGGTTGGCTTTTGTGGCGTCAGCGCATGGCATGTGGAGTTCGCATGTTCAGAGTCTGGCCTCTGAAGACGGGCGTTTTAAGGTAACAACCTGCTGGAGAAAGGGCATTACATGCTCAGCTGGAATTGTACACCATTATAGGGAACGCCGGCAAACAATCTGCCCATTGCTTCTCTTTCTCCCTGTCCCTCATCAATGCAGTGCCACTGACACAGATTCATTCGTGGATTAGTGTGGGCAATTTTCTTAACCACTCTCGTGGCGAACGGGGACCTATCAGACATAAGACCTTCTCCCCTGTGGTCTCTTTCTTCCTCGCTCCCTTCCCCTCGCGTTCTTTCATCGTTCCGGTGTCTGTGTCCTCTCTTTCCCTCGGTTCTGCCGTCTAAGCTTGTTGGGTTCCCTCAGCGGGGGGGGGGGGGCTCCTGAAGAATTAAACACCCTTTGGTCTCGCTGTATTTGCACCCGTCCAATTAGAAGTGTCTTGTCACGAAGTGAATTGCATTATCAAAGATAAGGGCCCGTTTATAATTGAGTGTGCCTGCGCGTTAATTAAAGCGCATGCCGTGTTGATGTGGGCCAGTGATCACCAGGGTCCTAGTGCCCTCGTCGTTGTCATCACGGGGGGGGGGGGGCAGTGGTTGGGACTTTACTCTGAGTCATTATAATAATGTGCGTTTTTTTTGTGTTTGTGATATGGCCACAAACGGCTTGGACTCGGTTGGTAAATATCTGTGTCAGTAGCACTGCATTGATGAGGGACAGGGAGAAAGAGAATCAATGGGCAGATTGTTTGCCGGCGTTCCCTATAATGGTGTACAATTCCAGCTGAGCATGTAATGCCCTTTCTCCAGCAGGTTGTTACCTTAAAACGCCCGTCTTCAGTCACTTGAATTGTCTTTACTGTCTTTAGTCTTTGAGTTTTTAACATTTTTACATTCTCGGGTTACTTTGCTGTTTTTGTGTTCAGTTTCCTGATTCAGGCCGAAACGTGTTTATTTACTGATGACTGGTTTTTTGGCAGCGTCTGGGCAGCATATAAAAACAATTCAGATCTTCAGATATTTGATGTCTGTCTTGAGCATCTGTCATTCACTATTAGATGCAACATAAGTCTTTATTTAAGTGTTGAAAGTCAGTGCTGGAAGGGACTACCATTACACCAAATACACCAAATACATATGCTTCTTCAGGCTGTAGGTCAGGTCATGGGATTATGTGTCTGTCAACAACAGATTGAAAACACATTGAAGCGTTATCTTTGAGTGATGTCTGTTGCGGTATGGGTTATTACACTCATTTGTTTTCCAATCAGACACGCGTTGCGTGACAAATCCCTTTGCAGTCTCCCTCCATGTCACTGATTTCCTTCTGACCGTGGAGTATGAGGGAACTGTGAACCATGGCTGTTGACATTCAGGATGTATTCATACATGAGTCCATTTTCCAGGCCTTTGAAGTCTATGTTAAGCTATAGTCCCTCTCTCTCTCTTTCTTTTTCTCTGTGACACATGCACGCGCGCACACACACACACACACACACACACACACACACACACACACACACACACTTAAAAAGTGTCACTGGTCCTTTGTTTTTGTGTGTGTGCGTGTGTGTGTGTGTGTGTGTGTATGTGTGTATGTGCGTGAGTGTGTGTGTGTGGGTGTGCGTGTGTGTGTGCGTGGGTTTGTGTGTGTGTGCGCGTGCGTGCGCGTGTGTCTGTGTGTGTGTGTGTCTGTGTGTGTGTGTGTGTGTGTGTGTGTGTGTGTGTGTGTGTGTGTGTGTGTGTGTGTGCATGTGTGTGCGTGCGTGCGCGTGTGTCTGTGTGTGTGTGTGTCTGTGTGTGTGTGTGTGTGTGTGTGTGTGTGCGTGTGTGTGTGTTCAT
>JAXIVH010001426.1:0-15000 GCA_036785325.1 Urophycis tenuis | reverse complement strand
GTGACGTGCTGTGCCCTTGACGTTTTATCAGTCACTTTGCGTGTCCCTGATTACTTAGATGTGTGTGATGTGTGTGTATGCAGTGTGTATGTGCGTATATATATATGTGTGTGTTTGTATACGGTTGTGTGTGTGTGTGTGTGTGTGTGTGTGTGTGTGTGTGTATGTGCAGACACACACGTCTGTGCGTGCAGGTACCTCCTCACCCTCCATTCCGTCGTTGAGTGGTCTTCACATACATCTCCGCACTCCCCCCGGACGTCTGGGAGCGTGTGGGTGGCAATTTGTTCCTCACATCGCCTGGTGCTCTGTTGTGTGACCCCGGGGGGCCGGACCATACATCATGAGGATGGGGGTCACCGCAGAGGACCAAGGTGGTCCGCAGGCACAGCCGTTGTGCACAGATGAATTCTCCCCCCCCCCCCCGGTGGTCCGTTCCCCTGACGCGGACACACACACAGCCGCAGGATTTAGATGGTCTGGTGTCCTGCGTAGGACTTTCCCTTCAGTCTGACTGTCCGTCTGGCTGTCTGTCTGTCTGTCTCTCTCTCTGTGTGTGTGTCTGTCTGCGAGCGGCGGTATGAACAGTATGCAGTGTGCACAGTGTATAAAAGTAGCACCCGCTAAAAAAAAAAGTAATTTCTACTGCACCTCCTCTGAAAACAGAATGTTCTCTTCTGGGTGTTTGTCTGAATCTCAGATGAGAAAGACTTCTGAAAGAAAGAACTCTGGAGATCAGATAATGGAGGAGAAGTCAGAGTGTGTGTGTGTGTGTCTGTGTGTGTCTCATGCTTGTTGCGCTGATTTTAACAGAGGTTTTTTTGGAGAGAAGGTTTCTCGATCGGATGGAACACAAGGCGAGATACAACATATAACTTCAAGCCCCATCCTAACCTAAATAGTCCAAATTCTTCCTAACGTAAAGTCAGTATGATTGATACAGATGCTTGGTTCTACACTCAGGGCCTCATTTACTAACATTTGCGACCGCAGCGTAATCTGCGCCAGCGCCGAGCCGTTATTTGCGCAGCATTCGTCACCGCACTTTACGTTGTATTTATCAAACCCGTACTTCATCAGGCAATCAGCGCCATACTCCGCCCTAGTGCAATTAGCGCACCGTTAAAAGAAGGAAGAATGGGTCTGCGTGTTTGCGTAACCATGGACGATCCAAGAAAAAGAAAACAAAAGTTCCTTTGGTGCCTTTGTCGGTGTCTTCTTCTTGCTCGTACAACAGCTGCCATGTCCTTGTTTACAGGCTCAAGCAAAACCCGCTTCCTGGTTTACGCCTGCTTTTATAAGGCGGAGATTTGCGCTCCAATTCGAGTCGCGCACTTCGCAGGCAATCTTAGTAAATACCACGCAATACATAATAAGGCGCACTTAACGCGTTACCTCCCAGCTCTTTGCGATTCAATCCCACTTCCCCTGATACACTCCCATTTATGCATATGTATGAGGCGGGATGCGCAACTTGCCTATCGCCTCTTCAGAGGCAGGCTATTTGCGCATTTACCCGGTTGCGCCACGTTACTAAATACGGGTCCATGTTTTTGCGCCTATTTTACCCGCAAATTACGCTAGAAATGGACGCAATTCTGTTAGTAAATGAGGCCCTCAGTTTGGTTCTTTGAAAATATGTAATAACTAGCGACAGGTATATTTGTTTGTGGATGTTTTGTTAATAATCTGAATTGTTAATGATTCAGAGCTGGTTTACCCATGGTTTTGAGGGTGAATATGTGAATTCTAGAGTAACAAATCTGGTTTGAAAATGTAAGCATTCGAAATGCCAGCATCTCTTTAAAATAAAGTCTTAATGGAGAAAACAACTTGATTCAAATAACCAAGCAACCCAGTTGTTTACTTGTATTTTGTTCACTGATCGCTCCGTCTGCCTGTCTGTCTGTCTGTTTGTCTGTCTGTCTCTCTGTCTCTCTGTCTGCCTCCTAGTTACTAAAATGTGAAATAAATAGATAATGCATGAAGTAAATTAACTTTGACAGTATGTGTGTCTCTGTCAGTGTCAAGTACGCAACCTTGATATTGGCCCCCCAGAAGGGGATTTAGTTTGTATGTTGTTTGATCTGAGGCCTGCAGCTTTTTCTCGGGTGTGTGTGTGTGTGTGTGTGTGTGTGTGTGTGTGTGTGTGTGTGTGTGTGTGTGTCTGTGTGTGTGTGTGTGTATGTGAGTGCGTGTTTGTGTATTTTCCTGTACGTGTCCCAAATCCCTTCTGTGTGAATGATTCCAATTATCACGCACACAGACACACGCACACACACACACACACACACACACACACGCACACACACACACGCACACACACACACACGGCGTGCACATCTTTCCCAAACACTTTAGGACACGGATCAAATGAAGAGAATTGGGAAAGTAAACGGAATTAATGGATTAAAAACGTTTGCTCGTTAGTTTTTCTATCTGTGCGCAAATAAGTGCGTCTCTCTGTGTATTCGTGTGTGTGTGTGTGTGAATGTGTGTGTGTGTGTGTGTGTGTGTGTGTGTGTGTGAGGGTGTGTGTGTGTGTGTGTGTGTGTGTGTGTGTGTGTGAGAGGGTGTTTGTGTTAGAGTGTGTGTGTGTGTGTGTGTTTGTTTGTGTGTGTTTGTGTTAATTTACCTCCATTAGCGCTCAAGACAAATGACGATGATGTATTGATGATGATGTACTCATTTACTGGGTTACTTACTCATTTACTGGGTTGATTTGACACGTGGCTTTAACCTTTAACCTTGTCCCCGCCACCCCCCCCCCCCCCCCCCACCCCCCCCAGCCCAGCATCCCTACATGATGTGCTTCCGCGTGAAGTTCTACCCCAACGAGCCGATGAAGATCAAGGAGGAGCTTACCAGGTAAAGACACCGGCCGCGTGTCACGCCCTAACGTACGCGCCACGCGGAAATGGCGTCACGACGGGGAGTTGATGGGGACACGGCTGGCGGGTGGGACACACGCGCGTGTTTGTGTGTGTGTGTACCTTTAACAGAGACGGAGCCGTCCATGTCAACACTGTGCCGTCTGGTGGGCCGCTTAACAGAGGAAAAATCAACCCATGTTATTGATATTGCATCAGACGGGCCTTTTGTAAAGCGATTACGCTTGAAGGAGCGTTCGCAGGGGCGCGGTCATCAAATCAGGGCCCCGCGAGGCCTCCTGTTCCTACGACAGCAGGCGGCGCAAATAGAAGTTGACATGACCTCAGCACGACGAGAGGAACAACGATAGCGCGGGTCGTTCGTCCTCAAACCGAAGGGCTCCGGGCTGTGCTGTCAGTGCTCCGCTCAAAGGCTCAGCCGCGAGGACCGGCAGCACCTCTGGAGCGTCGACTCTCCTCGCCAGCCTCCCTCCTGCAGGTGTTCACCCGTGCAAACGTAATTGTATTGCCTACTCAGCGGGGAATTGGTTTCCATCTACTTTGCATCTCAACCAACACGCCTCTCCCGGCCCACTCCCGTTTCCCCCCCCCCCATCCCCCCCCCTCACCCAGACTACTCCACGTTCCTGCTTCCAGCCTCCTTCTCTGTCTCAAATCTATTCATTTTCGTCTTGTATCTTTTTTACTTTCTTGCTGTCTTTTGTTTCTCTCACCGCCTCTGAAGGCTGCCTGTCTGCTCCTGGTTACTCCTGTCTACTTCTAGTGGCGCTTCTCCTCCTTCTCTCCCCCCTTCCTGTACCTCTTCTTCCATTCTTCTCCTTCTCTCCCCCCTTCCTGTACCTCTTCTTCCATTCTCCTCCTTCTCTACCCCTTCCTGTTCCTCGTCTTCCATTCTCCTCCTTCTCTCCCCCTTCCTGTTCCTCGTCTTCCATTCTCCTCCCTCTCTCCCCCTTCCTGTACCTCTTATTCCATTCTCCTCCCTCTCTCCCCCTTCCTGTACCTCCTCTTCCATCTTGTTACTCCTCCCACCCCCCCCATGCCCCGCCCCTCTCTTTTCCACACGTCTGTTGTATCGTACCGCCTCTTCTGTTCTCTTGGCATCACTTCCTGTCTCCTAGTCTGACCGAGAAGACGTTCCTTGTTGATTCTCCGTGTGAAATTATGTCAACTGTGTAGCAGCAGCAGCCAGCAGCAGCACAATTATTAGACAATAACAGAATTTTAAGAGATATGATTTTTTTAATGAATATGCAAAGAACAACAACAAAACCTAAAAAAAAACTAATTAAACAAAAATGTACGCCGATAAACATCTGTAAAAGTGGGGATGTGAGTACAAACGCTCTCCCAGCACGGCTTGATGCCGCCGGTCGGATCTGGCTTTGCCTGCGCAAAGGCGCCCAGGTGTCCATGAGCAAGACGCTCCATCCCCTAATTGCTCCCAAAGAGCTGGTTGGCTCATAATTCTTGTTTTATAAGTGCCCGTTGTGGCTGAGGCTGCCTGTTCTCTCCCCCCGCCCCCCCCCCCCCCCCCCCGTTTCCATCCTCTTCATCTCCTCGCTCCCTCCTCCTCCCTTCATCATTGTCTGTGGAGCTCTCAGCCCGCCCCCCCCCCCCCCTGGTTTGTGTTTATATTTACGTTATCTTTCTCGTCCTGCCGCCTTCCCAGCCCCCGGGCTAGAAGCTTTCAGCGGCTCCGGCTCTCGCCTAGCCTCAGTCCACTTAGCCTCCGCTACACCCGTTTTTTTTTGGGTGCGCTTTTAGGGGTCCCCCCCCCCCCCCCTGTAAGCGGTGCGTTTGGCGAGCACACGCCGTCTACTTGAAGTGGACGATTTTGACGGAAAAGCCGAGTTGGCTTTTCCGGAACGTTTTAGGGTTGTTGTTTTTTCTTCCCCCCACCCCCACCCCCCCCCCCCCCCCCCCCCGAAACCCAACGTTGCAGAATATACGAGCGCTGCCTTTTTAAAAAAAAATTCCTTGTGATGATCGACCGCCGCTTACGAGCGAGATACACGAGAACCCGCCTGTCATTTCCTGGAGGGTTTTGGCGGGATTTGGGGATGAGCAGCGGCGCAAAGTCGCAGCGTGCGCGGGAGTGAGGAGTGCGTCAGAAGTGCCTTCGTATCACTCCGCTGACGATGTGTCGTTGCTGGTTGTGCGATCGCAATTGAAATCCCCCCCCCCCCCCCCCCCCCCAGGAAATGTTTTGATTGAGGTTTACTTAAAGCTGCGATTTACCGGGGCTTGCCTCACTGACTTGTGATTTAACTCTGTTTTGATTGAGTCTCATGGTTCTCATGCGCCTGTCTTACTACTGGCCGTGGCTGTGGGGCTCACACACTGCGTTGTCACATGGCAACGACCGCCTCCATTTTGGTAGCATAGGAACATGGGAGCGTTGGTTATTAGGGTGGTGCTCATGTCCGTGTTTTGGTCATTGATTAGTAATTCATTGTGAAATGATTTGCCATTATGGGCAGACAGCATTGCGTTTGAAACTGCCACACTGTGTTTCTCATGCACGACGTGGCGAAACAATATTGTTATTAGCCTGGTTCATGGTACATTAACGTTGATTTAGGATTTGACAGTACTGCAACTCACTTCAGTTCTCTCAAGATGGCGCATTATCGCCAACAAAAAACTCCCATGATGCATTATGACGGAGAGCCGAATGAATGAGAACCATTAGTCAATCAAATCACAATTTAATCAGAACAAAGTGGGGCAAGCAAAAAATACTGATATTAGGCAAAATTAGAATGCCATCGCAAAATTAATGTGTGGCCATCGCTTCACATTCACAAACAGCTCAAGATGGACGCTTCTGTACAATTAATGGTGTTGTTCTGCATGGAAGAGGCAGGGTGTGACCACAGAGCAGCGCTCTGAAAACAGCACCAAGCTTTTCGAGACGAACCAGTTGAATCAATAAGCCACACCAGTAGCCCTTGAGTGCGTGCGTGCGTGTGTGCGTGTGTGTGTGTGTGTGTGTGTGTGTGTGTGTGTGTGTCTGTGCCTGCCTGAGTCTGGCTGTCTTACAGTGTGGGTGTGTGGATCCTTGATCAGTTGCTTGGCTCTCTCTCTGGCTCCCTCTTTATCTCTCTTACTCTTTCTCTTTCTCTCTATCTCCTTTTCTTCTTCTTCTGGTGGTGGTGGTGGTGTGTGTGTGTGTGTGTGTGTGTGTGTGTGTGTGTGTGTGTGTGTGTGTCAGATGTTGACAGTCATCTATTGAAACCCATGTGGAAAGTGGACAACAAATGTCTCTAGTTCCTCAGAGTTGTCGTCACCATTCTCTGTGGTAACGTGACACCCATTAGCAAGGCATGCCTGCGTTCATTTTGTCTCCATGGCAGCTGTTGCTGTAGCAACAACCGTGGATGGCTCCATAGCAATAAATCATTTGTTTTGCCAGTGTTTATGTCAACGGAGAGATACAATTAAAAATAGGGCTTCCACTCGCAATTTGCTCAGTACTTTGTCTGCTATGTTAACATGCAAAGATGTTGATATTTATAATGACGATATGGTGAAAGTGACGTCGGGTTTGATTGTGATTTATGAGTTTGCTAGATGTAATATTTTCGCAAGGGTTTTGCAAAAAAACATGGGTGTTACTGTATGAGGTAATGAGGTGAAAAATAAACTCACAGCTCGTCTGCTAGAACCCGAACGATCCTCCACCACCTTCTGGAACCTCAGGACATTCGGACGAAGGAGAGAACGGCCACCATAACCCAACGGCCGACCTGATAATATGACTTTATATTTTCAGAGGACCAGGAATGTCACAGTGGCCTGAGGGTTCAAGACGCTTCTGATGTTGAAATTTAAAGTGAAATTTGACTCGGATGAGTCAGGAAAGATACCTTTTGTTAAAAAAGCATGTTCTGTGTGTGTGTGTGTGTGTGTGTGTGTGTGTGTGTGTGTGTGTGTGTGTGTGTCTGTGCGTGCGTGTGCGTGCGTGCGTGCGTGCGTGTGTGTGCGCGTGTGCGTGTTCCAGATATCTCCTGTACCTCCAGTTAAAGAGGGATGTCTACCACGGCCGGCTCCTCTGTCCTTTTGCAGACGCTGCCTACTTGGGAGCCTGCATCATACAGGGTGAGTCCTCACTGCCATTTAGTGGTGACCCTGATACGCTTACACTTATATACACACACACCACCATTTTGTAGTGACCCTGATACACTAACACTTATATACACACACATACAACCATTTTGTAGTGACCCTGATACACTAACACTTATATACACACACATACAACCATTTTGTAGTGACCCTGATACACTTACACTTATATACACACACATACAACCATTTTGTAGTGACCCTGATACACTTACACTTATATACACACACATACAACCATTTTGTAGTGACCCTGATACACTTACACTTATATACACACACATACAGCAATTTTGTAGTGACCCTGATACACTAATACTTATATACACACATACAACCATTTTGTAGTGACCCTGATACATTAACACTTATATACACGCATACGACCATTTTGTAGTGACCCTGATACACTAACACTTAAATACACACATACAGCCAATTAGTAGTGACCCTGATATACATATAGTCAGTCAGTCAGTCAGTCATTTTCTATACCGCTTATCCTCTCGAGGGTCGCGGGGGGGCTGGAGCCAATCCCAGCTGCAACGGGCGAGAGGCGGGGTACACCCTGGACAGGTCGCCAGCCAATCACAGGGCTGATATACATATACATATTTAAAATATATACAGTATATTTCTATACATATACTGTAGTATATGTCTGACTTGATATCCAGTGTGTGTGAGTACAGTGTAAAATGGCCTAGGATTTTAAGGACAATAAAACTTCTGGTATATAAATATGGTATTTTGGTATCATTTCACCACACACCTACCTCATTTCAACACACACCACACCAACATCAATATTTGTCTTGCAAATTGTAATGCAGCGTTTATGTCCTCCCAGCGGAACTGGGGGATTTCGACCCAGAAGAACACCCCTCTGACTACATCCGAGACTTCAAGCTGTTCCCCAAACAGTCTCTGAAGCTGGAGAGGAAGATCATAGAGATACACAAGAATGAGCTCAGGTACCCCCGTGCAGAGACCATTGGCTTGTGTTGAAGTACAGCAAACATTTTCAGTATTTGATGTATTGTGCGTTTTGCATTTCTTTTTGATAGGTGAAAGTTGGGAGTTCTAGACTTTGGTTTGTGAGTAAGAAAGGACACTTTCCGGTTCATTCAATGTGACTTGTGAGGGGGGGGGGCAGTAGCTCAGTGGGTAGAGCGGGTGGACAGAGCAGATCTTCCACTAACCGTAGGGACGGCGGTTCGATCCCCTTGATCCCCTTCCTCCTCCAACTGTCCACATGTCGAACCCCACAAAAATGTACTGATTGTAAGTCGCTAAATGCCCCTTTACCCTTTACTTGCTCAGGAAATTGCTTCTTTAAAAAAATTAAAAAAAAACAGAATCATCCCCTAAAACCCAGCGTTGTACCGTTTAGTAGAGTATTACTATAATCTACTATGATCATGCATAGATACACATTCAAAACACAACACATAACCAAACAGAGTCGTGTCCCAGAACAGTACCATACCCCACACAGACCCAAGACGTGTCAAAGCACATCTGTGAGCTCACAACAATATTTACTGTGAGCTTTGCTGACCGTCACGTATTCAGCGATTACGAGATCAAAGATACGGCGTTTATGAGTCGGGGCACAGAGCCACTTTCGTGGCTTAGCATGACTCGGCTAGCCTCCTGAAAACAGGATTTACCATCCGCGCGTTGGCAGAACCAAAACCAGCACCGACGCGGGCTGTCGTGTGCATGATTGTTTGCCGAGGCAGGACACGGTTGATGGCGCCGCCGGCACATACACATACGCACATACGCGTTGATTTCCCTTTCTGTGAATGCCTTCTCTGGGATGTTCAACAGAGGTGAGTGTGGGGCAGGGTAGCGGAGTACTGGTCAGGGTGACTCCCTGTGGCTGGAAGGTCTGGGGTCTGAACGACCAGCAGGCGTGACGCCTGGCCTCCCCGTGCTCATTGGTGACGTGCACAGACAAGTTGGAAGCATGTGAACGACGGTGGCGACGGCGCCAACCACCAGGGGCCAAACAACGTGTTCACTTTCGTCGCCTCCTCGCTTCTCTCCCCTCCTTTCTACTCCTCTTTTCTCCATCATTTCCTTCTCCTCTCCTCTCCTCTCCTCCTTTCCTCTCCTCCGCTCTCCTCTCCTCCTTTCCTCCTCTCTTCCTCTCCTCCTTTCCTCCCCTCTCCTGTTCTCTCCTCTTCTGTCCTCTACTCTCCTCTCCTCCTCTCCTGTCCTCTTCTCTCCTCCGCTGTTCTCTCCTCCGCTGTCCTCTCCTCCCCTCTCCTCTCCTCTCCTCATCTCCTCTCCTCTCCTCTCCTCTCTTCTCCTCTCCTCTCCTCTCCTCATCTCCTCTCCTCTCCTCTCCTCCTTTCCTCTCCTCCGCTCTCCTCTCCTCCTTTCCTCCTCTCTTCCTCTCCTCCTCTCCTCCCCTCTCCTGTTCTCTCCTCTTCTGTCCTCTACTCTCCTCTCCTCCTCTCCTGTCCTCTTCTCTCCTCCGCTGTTCTCTCCTCCGCTGTCCTCTCCTCCCCTCTCCTCTCCTCTCCTCATCTCCTCTCCTCTCCTCTCCTCTCTTCTCCTCTCCTCTCCTCTCCTCATCTCCTCTCCTCCCCTCTCCTCCTCTCCTCTCCTCCCCTCTCCTCCTCTCCTCTCCTCTCCTCTCCTCCCCTCTCCTCCTCTCCCTCCCTCTCCTCTCCTCATCTCCTCTCCTCTCTCCTCCTCCTCTCCTCTCCTCTCCTCCTCTCCTCTCCTCTCCTCTCCTCTCCTCTCCTCTCTCCTCCTCTCCTCTCCTCTCCTCTCTCCTCCTCTCCTCTCTCCTCCTCTCCTCTCCTCCAGGGGACAGTCAGCCGCGTTGGCTGAGCTCAACATGCTCCAGAGGGCTCACGCTCTGGAGACATACGGGGTCGACCCCCACCCATGCAAGGTGAGTTGACCCCAACACCAGGTTAGTTGACCCCCCCCCCCAACCCACATTGTCGTTGGTTAACCCCCCCCGCCCCATTCATCCAGGGTAACATTAGTTATACATTTCTTCCCAATTTTAAAGTAAACAATCAGCCCCCCCAAAAAATCCTCCATTGATGAAACGTGAAATATAGTGTTAAAATAGCAGTTGAGTGTTGAGTGATTGGCAGTAATAATCATTAATAGTGTTGAATGATTTTTGAGTTCTCCGAACGGAATCCATCAGGCGGTTCAGTGGCGCGGGGGAGCTGCATGGGGTCTGGTGAATTATGAGCCGAGGCCCAACAACACGCGTCCCTGTGGATCACCGGGGTGACCGTATATCACCAGACACACGCGCGCTCGCACGCGCCGAAGTGCCAACGTTGTACCAAAGTGGAGGTGCAACGGTTGCAATATGCTTTAACGCTTCTCATTTTTCAAATGCAAATGCGAGTGCGCCCGGTGATTAATACAGCTACGTCAACATCTAGCTGAGCTAAATATCGTTACGCTCTGACGTCGACGGTGTTTTTGCCCGTGGACTCACAAGCGCGCCGATGTGAACGCGAATACGTTCTCACGCTGCGTCATTCACCTCAGATGAGTACAAGGATGTCCCGTTGATGAGGTAAAAGACTTAGGTTTTGCAGAGAGTCTGAGTCATGTGCTCCTGTCTTATCACCGTGAGAGTCAGGTGACTAAAGAGAGAGGCGGAAGAAGCCCACGGAAGAGGAGTTGTTCCACTTCAGGTGCCCTGCAGACGATCGCGGCTCCTAGCTCCGGTATCCTCGTCAGAGGGGCTCATTTGACAGCCCCGTAGTGGCTCTCCACTCTATGTGGTGGTTTGTTGGAACCCTGGGCCTTCCTGGGTCCTGAGCTTCACCTGGAGGCCACTTATGAAAGATAAGTGACAAGATGATGAGAGAGAGGGAGAGATAAAGAGAGAGAGAGACACAGAGAGAGAGATAGGGAGACATAGACATGGGAAGTGCGTATTACATTAGTATAATCCTCGAGTCATCCAGCAATCCAGCCGTTAAGGTTTTTCTAACATGTGTCTGGCGCTCTGGTGCACATTGACATTGGCTGGGGAATAAGTGATTTTTTTTTTCTTTCTTCTGCGTAGGTTTTTGTCACCATGGTGATAATGATGGACTGCTTGTTCTCCTGCAGTGCCTCCACCTGCGTCCCACAATGTCACATGCTTGTGCGCCCTCCCAATTGATATAATTATACAGATTGTGTTTGTGTGTGTGTGTGCGTATATGTGTGCCTGTGTGTGTGTGTGTTTGTGTGCGTGTGTCTGTGCATGTGTGTGTTTGTATGTGTGTGTGTTTGTGCGTACGCGTGTGTGTGCGTGCGTGTGTGTGTGAGTATGCGCGCGCGTGTGTGTGCGTATGGGTGTGTGTGTGTGTGCGTGTGCGTATGTGTGTGTGCGTATGCGTGTGTGTGTGTGTGTGTGTGTGTGTGTGTGTGCCTGGGTGCGTGTGTGTGTGTGCGTATGGGTGTGTGTGTGTGTGTGTGCGTATGCGTGTGTGTGTGTGTGTGCGTGTGTGTGTGTGTGTATGCGTGTGTGTGTGTGTGTGTGTGTGTGTGTGTGTGTGTGCCTGTGTGCGTGTGCCTGTGTGTGTCCGTGTGTATATGTACAGGACTTCACTGGCTCCACAGCCTTTCTGGGCTTCACAGCCACCGGGTTCGTGGTCTTCCAGGGCAACAAGAGGATCCACCTCCTCAAGTGGTGAGCGTTTCAGCCCAGAGTCTTCAACACCAGCGTCTTCAACACCAGCTCACCAGCTGTCAGGCGTCTGCTCACAGAGACGTCTGCTCACAGGTCCCAGCACCTGGTCAACAAAAACAAAACAATTTGTAATTTGGCACTTTGATCGCTCATTGTAACTTGGCACTTAGTCAGAGATGTTGTGTTCTAGCAATGGTTAATCTAGCAATTGAAATGCTTGAAACTTGTTCTGGTGATTTTCTTACTGAATTTAGCAGCGATGAAATGTTCCACCTTCTTATGTCAAATGTACTCTTTGTAAGTCGCTTTGGATAAAAGCGTCGACCAAATGCCCTAAATGTAAATGTAAATGTAAAACAACCTTCGGACTGAAACCACCATTTTCTAACTTTTGACGGATGAGGCCTGTTGTATGTTTTGCCTTTGACTCTAACTGGGTTAACTTTCACCGGGTTAAATGTAACTGGGTGCGCATACATGTATTATCCCCCGTACATTTTTTAACTAAGAACCAAAATAAATTCTGCATATTATTTTCAGCGCATTCACGCTTTGAAGCTGTTTTAGGTTTTTGACTGCGACCGCGTCCTCCTTTATTCCATTTCCCAGGGCCGACGTCAGCAAGCTGAAGTTCGAAGGGAAGACGTTTTACGTCATCGGCATTCAGAAAGAGGTGAGCTCAGTTTCTCCCCCACGGCCGAACGTACCCCAAACCAAAGACGCTGTCTGTTTGTTTTCAAAGGGCCCGCCGTAAAATATACCCTGCGGCTCCGCGATGTGTTTGGTTGCGTCGTCGTGATTTGAACGGTTTTGTTATAGGCTCTAAAATTAGGCTCTAACCTTTATGCGGACCTTATGGGGGATTGTGATGCCAACGCATTGTCCCTATACGCTGTGTCGGTGCTGACTCAGATTTAGATTAGCGACCGAGCTGGTTTGTTTTTCCTTAGCCTTGCATGTTTCTGTTTGTTTCGCTTGTTTTGTTTGTTCCCTTCTCTCTTGCCTTCCAGCGCTAGGCTGCAAAACGTTATTTTTGTTTACAGTAGATACTGTGGGCCGCAGTTATTACTTTTGTGTGAGGTCACGTGGTTTTAAGTGAGCAACTAGTGTATCTGTTTGTCTATGTTGTACTGTACACGTTCACGACACTATTCACTGAATATATATATATATATATATATATATATATGTATAGAATATATATGTATATACTCTGTGTATGTGTGTATGTGTGTGTGTGGGTGTGTGTGTAACAGCATGTCACTGTTTCAGATCTCCTTAACAGGCAGGCTTCACTGTAACACAATGGTGGGTGTGTCGCCCCTATATCCTCATTGTTTTAATATTTTTTTTTTATATTCATAATTTACACAATATTTATAATTATTGTCTGTTACCAAAACCACCAAATTCTTGAATGTCCAAGATGTCACTCCATGATGTCATGTGTGTGTGTGTGTGTGTGTGATGGCGGGGGGGAAACGCCAGTGCATTGCATTCTGGGAGGGCCACAGGTTTCCCCTGAGACAGAGCTACAGCAGAGCAGTAGCACATGACCCCGGCAGCATCCGTCGGATGACCCAACGGCGTCACAGACTCAGTGAAGGTGCTGGTGTTAGCGTTCTCGTGAGCTCTGCTCTACTGTCGCTCCGCCTTTGGGCTCTCCCGTTGCCGCGATCAAGCCCCGCCTCCCTTTGTTGTTTTCTAATAGTCGTTCCGGCGTTTTTTTTACATCGGAAACGTCCGGCAGCCATTATCGTCATAGCCATTGCCTCCGCGTCATTCGGCGACCCGAGCGATCGTTCGATCGATTGGTCGATTGGTCGATCGGTCGGTCGATCGATCGGTCGGTCTCACCGCTGCTCTCACCCTCAGCCACCCACCGCTCCCCACCCCCCCCACACCCCCCACACCCCCCCCCCCGCCCCTCCAGCTCGTCTGTGTTTGTCTCTCTAGTGTGGCTTCTTGTGTTTGGCTGAAAATGCAGTTTTATCTTTGTGTGTTTCTCTCTCTCTGCTGTGTGTGTACATACTCATCACTGGTGAGTACGCCCAATGATCACACGCATATTTTAAAAACAACAACAACAACAACAGTTGTTGTCACATTGTAAACTCCACTCCAAATCCTTGTGATGTACACGTCCATCCCAAGCCCCCCGCCCCCCCCCCCACCCCCAAACCCCCCCTCTTCACAGTATCTGTGTGTCATAAGAACCGTTCCTTTTCTTTCTGTGTTGTCCTCGTCTGGTCCTCCGTTGTGTTGTGTTGTGTCGTGCCGTGGTCCAATGTGAAGTCAAACGCCTCCAGAAGAGCCTTGCATTGATCTCACAACTGCGAGACGACCAAGTCATTTCACTCTCCCTGACAGATTGTTGAATCAAAGCCATGTTTCAGAGGGCGGAGGTCAAAGACTCCCAAACCAAAGCAGTGCCGCAGTCTGGCTGTCAGACTGGGAGAGAGCACAAAGTCGTTTTCGAATGCTATCGTGAATCTTCAAGTCTCCGTTGATTCATAAGCACCACATGCAGTGAGAATGTTTGGAACAGAGAGTCTTTTGACTGACAACCTTGGAGTAAATCTCACTAGATTTGTTCGATGCGATGCGCCCACAATCACTCACTACAAATCACTGGTATTTGTAAAACATTGTAATTATTGAGCCTATATCGTAGTTGATTTGTAGGAGCTAAATGCGAGTTGAACTCGAAACGTAAACTCACATTTACATGTTTTTAGTATATTTGAATTCCATGTGGCTTCCCTCCTGCTATTGTGTGTAATCATGTATGTTGATAGAATATACATTTTCTATACTTAAAAGAGAGTTGTGCTGCCCTCTGGTCCTCTCTGCTCTGAACACATCCCCTCCACCTCCCCACATTTAGTCAATATTTAACTCTTGACCTTCACTGTTGTATCAAAGAAAGTTCTACAGTATGCTAAACTGTTGGAGTGTGTGTGTGTGTGTGTGTGTGTGTGTGTGTGTGTGTGTGTGTGTGTGTGTGTGTGTGTGTGTGTGTGTGTGTGTGTGTGTGTGTGTGTGTGTGCGTGTGTGTGTGTGTGCGTTCGTGTGTGAGTGTGCGTTCATGTGTGTGTGTGTGTGTGTGTGCGAATGTGTGAGTGTGTGTGTGCGCGCGTGCGTGTGCATGAACGTGTCTTCCTCAGCTCTGTGCTGAGGTTCAGTAAGTAAGTCCCCTGAACCTACTGAACCCCCGACCACCGCATGAGCCCCCCCCCCCCCCCACTCCACGGTTACCCATAAGCCCCTCTGTCCCACTCTGACCTAATGGCCGCCTTTCGG
>JAXIVH010001425.1:0-20000 GCA_036785325.1 Urophycis tenuis | reverse complement strand
TGGCAGAGTGGGACAGTGAGCGACATACAGTGAGACAAAGGAGAGGGAGCAGAGAGCAAGAGACTGAGAGAGCAAAGAAGAGAAATAAAGAAGACAATGAACAAAGATGCAGCAAAAGAAATGGTACAGGACAGAGAGGAAGGGACGAACAGGCACAGAGAGAGAGAGAGAGAGAGAGGAGAGAGATGAGAGAGAGAGAGAGAGAGAGAGAGAGAGAGAGAGAGAGAGAGAAAGAGAGAGAGAGAGAGAGAGAGAGAGAGAGAGAGAGAGAGAGAGAAAGAGAGAGAGAGAGAGAGAGAGAGAGAGAGAGAGCAGGGATGGCAGTGTTAGAACATGTGTTTTTTCGTGGCGATAGTTATGTTTAGCTATAATTAAAAATGGCAGATTAGAGATGTTATGTTACAGTAAAAGGCAAAACAATGATAAAGAGTGCTGATGAAGAGTAGTATGGTCGCGATGTTGTGGATAATAAATTGATGCCAAAAATTAGAATTCAGGTCAAAAACACATTTAGATAAGGAATCTCTGAAAGGAGGCATGTCCATGGATATGGTTAGGTTGGGTTAGGGTTAGACTTAAATCTTCCATACACAATGAACTACATTGGGACAGCTAGCTGGTTTTCTAGCAGGGGATGCTAACGTCAAAGCTAGGCGGATTAGACTGTGTATTAGTACAATAATAGACGGACAAAGAAGGAGAAATCCATTGTAAGTGATGTGGAATTATGTCGGCTCAATGGATTATAGCAAACACACACACACACACACACACACACACACACACAAACACATGTGCACATAATGAGCAATCAGATTCCCAATCAAACAGCCACACACACAGGCCTGGGCTACTCACACTGCCATATAATTGAATTAATTCAGTAAAGGAACAACTTCAGAGATTAGCTGTGCAACTTTTCAATAAAAGGGGAAAAAAAAGTCAATGAAGCATCATAATTCCATTTGTGTTAAACGAGTGCAGCCGTCAAAACTCATTGTTCGGTTCTCCTGCACAGTTAACCATGTAGAGTACACACACACACACACACACACACACACACACACACACACACACACACACACACACAGTTAACCATGTAGAGTACACACACACACACAGTTAACCATATAGAGTACACACACACACGCACAGATAACCATGTAGAGTACACACACACACACACACACACACACACACACACACACAGTTAACCATGTAGAGTACACACACACACACAGTTAACCATATAGAGTACACACACACACGCACAGATAACCATGTAGAGTACACACACACACACACACACACACACACTCACACATTTAACCATATAGAGTACACACACACACACAGATAACCATGTAGAGTACACACACACACACACACACACACACACACACACAGTTAACCATGTGGAGTACACACACAGACACACAGTTAAACATATAGAGTACACACACACACACACACACACACACACACACACACACAGTCATCCACACTTCCAGTCACATGCACATAGACATTTCATAGACAATCTGATTGGCTGGAGGTTTTTGAGAACGTAAGGCCGTGCCCATTATGTGGAAATCACTTGCTGGCCCAGCCAAGGCTAGACTGATATCCACATCACAAACTCACAAGATCTGGATCTGGATTTGCAAAAAAAATTCAAAATCAAAATAATGTTTGAAAAATCTGCCATTCATTTGGATGGAAATGTACCAAAGAGAGAGAGGGGACGAGAGAGACACACAGGAATAAGAGAAAGAGAGAGTGAGAGAAAGAGAGAGAGTGCCGTGCAGCAGGTTGTTGGTTCAACGTCAGGTCGGATACGCTGGCAGAACTTCAGCAGCAGCAACAGCATCCACCAGAACTAAAGCAGGAGTGACCTGCGCCAGCTCTCACAGCCCTAGTGGTAAGACCCCCCAAAGGTAGGGAGAGCACTTGTGATGTTGGATCATAGGGAGACATAGGTAAACCTTTAGGTACACCACTTACACACAATTACTGTTACAGAGAGACAGAGACAAACAGGGAGAGAGACAACAAGCAAAAGAGAGAGAGACAGACAGACAGACAGACAGATAGAGACAGGGACAGGGAGAATTTATCCCAAGAAAGACAGAGAGAGAGAGAGAGAGAGAGAGAGAGAGAGAGAGAGAGAGAGAGAGAGAGAGAGAGAGAGAGAGAGAGAGGGTCAGAGAGAAAGAGGGGGGCAGAGAGAGAGGCAACGTGTGAAAGAGAAAGAGACAGACAGAGTATGAGACAGGGACAGGGAAATGGAGCCTTTATCCCAAGCAGTTTACAGCGGTTTTCATTCACATGTCATTAAAGAGCAGAGAGTATTAATGAGACAGTTAATCTAACAAGTACATTAGACTATTTAGTATGAGCTAATCCAACTCTTTAGATTAGTTATATCTGTTTGATTCAACGCTGGGTCAACAGTTTAATTGAGGCAAATCCTACGTATTAAAATATAAATCTCATAGGAAACAATAACTACCCACACGTCATTTTCGAAAATTTACAACACTGTTACATTTCAACTTTATGCAGAGTTTATATCAAATCTACAAAAACACCGGCTCAAATGGGTTCAAATATGTCCCCTGGGTGTGGATGCTTTGGGAGATATCTCTCCCCCTCTCTTCTCACGCCCTGCTCTCCATCTCTCACTACTGTTCACCAGCTGAGGAACATCCACTATCTAATCTGAGGAACATCCACCATCTAATCTGAGGAACATCCACCATCTAATCTGAGGAACATCCACCATCTAATCTGAGGAACATCCACCATCTAATCTGAGGAACATCCACCATCTAATCTGAGGAACATCCACCATCTAATCTGAGGAACATCCACCATCTAATCTGAGGAACATCCACCATCTAATCTGAGGAACATCCACCATCTAATCTGAGGAACATCCACCATCTAATCTGAGGAACATCCACCATCTAATCTGAGGAACATCCACCATCTAATCTGAGGAACATCCACCATCTAATCTGAGGAACACCCACCATCTAATCTGAGGAACATCCACCATCTAATCTGAGGAACATCCACCATCTAATCTGAGGAACATCCACCATCTAATCTGAGGAACATCCACCATCTAATCTGAGGAACACCCACCATCTAATCTGAGGAACATCCCAGCGCAAGAACAAGGGCTCACTGCACACACCAAGCCTGACAGCATCAGAGACAACAGGCCTTGTACATATCAAGCAAACAACTGGAATTGGCTTGTTTTGTCCTGTCTGTGCTGAAATCAAGGCTATTATGTGTTGTCATACAGTTTGCAAATTGTTAGCTAATTGCTGCCTGGAAATAGAATAGTGGTATCATGGAAATATAGGTAGCTTGACATGACAAGTACAAACAGAAAGACATCTTCGTGTATATCTACATATAAATGTGTTCCCTCGTGTCTTTGTGTTGTGTGTCAGCATGTGTGCGTATGTACGCATATAATCTGTATTATCCGTAAAATACAATGTGGCGCATTAAGTGTACCCAGAAACAGAGCATTGTATCGTGAAAATAAAACACAAAAGAAATCAACAGAACAAAGCAAAGGAGAGAATTGCTAATGGAGGGGAAAGAAAGGCTCTTTGTGTGGTTCTACTGAAACGTGTTGCCGCGGAGAACCTTGAGCCACAACTGAGGCGGATGCATGGAACCGCAGACACGTTGGCCGAGCAGGCCGTCCTTGGAGCGAGTCAAGGCCGCTGTATTCACGCTGGTTGTTCCTTGTTCTCCTCCTCTTCCCCGCGCTGTCTCGGCCGCCCGCCGTGCGCTGCCGCTTGCGTGTGTTCAATTATTTTTGGGAAAATGTTTTGGAGCGGCGGCTGACTTTGTGTACGTTTCAAACCTGCGGCGCTCAGAAGAAACAGGACAGGGCGCTGGTGGAGGCCCTGCGTGACGGGGGTCTCCCCGCCCCAAGCCCACGCTCCACGTCTGCAACCGCCCGATCACTGATGATGCACTCTGATAGCAGCTCTCAGACTGAAGCAGCTATTGATGGTCACAGCGGTGCCCAGGGCTCCAGCCCTCTGGTCAGCCCCCAGCATCACGCTCACACAAAGCACAACCAAGTCTCACTCAGGAAGAAAGTACAAGATTCATCATGGCTTGAAAACATTGGAGAACATTTATCTTACGCATCATAAGAGAAAGCAAAGAATAACAAGAGGAATGACAAAGCTTTCGACTCACTTCACAAGCAGCAAAGGGACCCGTAAGACCCCTCGTTCTATTAGTGTACAGCAACGTCTCGGCACTCTGTGTGTGTGTGTGATGCATATGTTTGTGAGTGCGTGTGCCTGTGTGTGACAATTCTTGAGTGTGTGCGACAATGTTTGACAGTGTTTGCGAGTGCCAGTGTGTGTGATCCAAATAGAAAGGTAGATTGAGTGCGGTCAGTGAAGATGAACTGAGATAAGAGACTCTCTCTCTCTCTCTCTCTCTCTCTCTCTCAAGAGGTGAATCAATGGCAGCCAACTCGGGAGTTCGATACCACTCCTCTTGCACTCAGCTGTTTCGAGCGGCCATACGGATGGTTTCCGTGGTTACGGGAGGTTGGCCATTTGCCGCTGAGGGAAGGAGTAACTTAGTCCTGAAGTCTGCACGCCGCAGAGGGAAGGAGTAACTTAGTCCTGACGTCTGCACACCGCTGAGGGAAGGAGTAACTTAGTCCTGAAGTCTGCACGCCGCAGAGGGAAGGAGTAACTTAGTCCTGACGTCTGCACACCGCTGAGGGAAGGAGTAACTTAGTCCTGAAGTCTGCACGCCGCTGAGGGAAGGAGTAACTTAGTCCTGACGTCTGCACACTGCTGAGGGAAGGAGTAACTTAGTCCTGACGTCTGCACGCCCCTGAGGGAAGGAGTAACTTAGTCCTGAAGTCTGCACGCCGCTGAGGGAAGGAGTAACTTAGTCCTGAAGTCTGCACGCCGCTGAGGGAAGGAGTAACTTAGTCCTGAAGTCTGCACGCCGCTGAGGGAAGGAGTAACTTAGTCCTGAAGTCTGCACGCCGCAGAGGGAAGGAGTAACTTAGTCCTGACGTCTGCACACCGCTGAGGGAAGGAGTAACTTAGTCCTGACGTCTGCACACTGCTGAGGGAAGGAGTAACTTAGTCCTGACGTCTGCACGCCCCTGAGGGAAGGAGTAACTTAGTCCTGAAGTCTGCACGCCCCTGAGGGAAGGAGTAACTTAGTCCTGACGTCTGCACACTGCTGGTCTGCTGTCGCTCGCGCTCAAAGTTCACTGAAGAGGAACTTTTCCTCTGCACACACTGAACTGTGTCCGTATTCACAATGTATTTAACAAGTGCACTGGGTCTTAATGGTGTACTTGATCATCTATCCATTAGGCCTGCACGATATCAGCAAAATGTGCGATGTGCAATCACACTGTTCAATATTGCGATGACAATATGACTTGTGATACATAAGAAAAGAATAAAAAAGAAAGTAAAATGGTCATGGTGAATACCTCGGTATGAATTTAAACAAATTTGCATATCATGACGTCACTGACTGGGTCTCCAACCCATAAAAGTTTAGTGGTCTCCTTGACATCAGTCGACACGTCACGTTATAGCGGTGTCAAGATATTTCAATGCATTTTTTATGTAGAACCTATTGCTACGGTGCCTGAACCCAAAGTTATAACTATAGCCTTCTATAACTTTGGACAGTGACCGCGAACATTTTCTTTACTGCGGCTGCAGCAAGCGGCAACATTCCATGCTGAAAAATGAAGCCCATGCGGAAGTGCAAAAACTTGCAGTTCCTCGACTGGCCGCTTGAGGCTGGCTGCAGAACGGAGTCAACTCCCATAGACACCCATGTTAAAATGTCCAACTTTACAGCCAATAAACATGTTTACAGCCTGGTTCAAAAAACGGTTTTGGTGTCTTTCAGTAGTGTTCGAGTCCATGACAACTGTGAGGGGGGTGAATTTTTTTAGAATCCATTATTTTAATGCACAGAGAAGGATTTATTTTATGAATAATTAAGGGCGTGGTCAACTTGATTGGCAGCTGTCATATGTCATCACGGCATGACCTTCACGGATTCGAGGCTTTGATTGGTCTGGCCGGAGGTAGGCGGGCTTAGAACACAGACTGAAATGTACAAGATGGCGGCGCCCAGAAGCTCAATTTTAGGCTTCATCTCCGCTGTTAAGAAGTCTATGGGTGACGTCACGGAGGGTTTGTCCATATATATATATAGTCCATGGGCTGCAGCCGTCATAACAGACAAGCGAACCATTGATGAAATGAAGCGAATATAAAAGGAAGAACGAAGCCTACGCGATATGTACTAAAATATAATTTAAATGTTTTTATTGTATTTGCATTAGTTGTTTGAAGAGCAAAAAAGACAACGGTCGGTCTTAACGAAAGTGTACAACTGGCAAGTCGGTCGGACTAAAAGGGAAAATAAATATATATTTGGGTCGGTCCTAAATTGACAGGGTCGGTCGGGTTACGGCAAACCAGAATATTTTTAAGGATGGCCCGAGTGTGCGTGGCGAACTTATCGCATTACAGACCAGCTTTTGCGATGTGTTTATCACGAATGTTCATCACATCGCAATGACGATGAAAATTCGATTAATCGTGCAGGCCTACTATCTATCTATCTATCTATCTATCTATCTATCTATCTATCTATCTAGAACTGTCAATCAGTAGGTTTACATGCAGCAAGAAATTCAAATTTCTGATCGGATCAGATAATGACATGCGTAAGACCGGATCACTTGTCCGAGTATACATGCCGTTCAGAGAATCAGATTAACAGCCGGAGCATGGGCTGACTCTGGACGCTATGTGGCGCTGCGCATGTGCAGAATGGCACTGCGCATGCGCAGAATGCAAAATCCGATTCAGATCCGATTGCTGAGTATACATGCCGTTAAAAGTCCGACTATGAACGAATTATCCAGGTGTTGTTATCCGATTTTGAGATGTCCGAAGTAGGTCCGAAGTAGGTCGGATTAAGGTGTTTACATGCACTTAAAAAGTCTAAACGATGTCTTATACGATTAGAAATTCGAATTTCTTGCTGCATGTAAACGTACTGAATATTAACAGGCTGGTAAGTTTATAGTGCTCACACACATCTTGACAAACAGCTCCATACTGTTTAGTGAGTGTGGGGAACTACAACACAATTGCTCAACATTTGAATGCAATCCCAACAATGTAAAACATTCCTTTACCTGATGTATATCAGGTAAAGGAATTTTTCAATGTTTCTCCTAAATGTACGTTTTTCTACATATTATCAAGATATAACCTGGTAATCTTGGTAGAACCAACATCTTTTTGGCCAGAATAATCATGGCATGAAAATGTCACACAAGTAACATTTAAGTCAGATCCGATCAAGTATATATTTATTAAAGGTGAAAGTGAAATGTTCTTTCCTCTTTTTTACTTTCAGTGGTTGTGCCAAACAATTGAATTATCATGAATAAACACATAACAAATAGATACGCATTATTATATTATATTGCCAAAGTGACCTTGTTACATTAAAACAGCACATAGCATTGAACAAAGTACACTGAAATTATTATTTTTTTTCGATCTGTCCCTCTCTCTGAACAAAGTGGCTTAACCTTGAGCTTGGATTGGCCGGCCTCATGGACAGAAATTAAAGAAATGATAGAGGAACAAATGGAGGACTGATGGAGTTTCCATTCACTGACAAGCACATTTAGAAGAAGAATTACTGATTTGATCCCGTGAGGGAAATTTGGTCTTCTGCATTTAACCCAATCGTGAATTAGTGGAACACTCAGAACACAGTGATGGTGAAGCACACACTTAAACCCGATGCAGTGAGCTGCCTGCAACAGCGGCGGCGCTCGGGGAGCAGTGAGGGGTTAGGTGCCTTGCTCAAGGGCACTTCAGCCATGCGCACTGGTCGGGGTTCGAACCGGCCACCCTCCGGTTACAAATCCAAAGCCCTAACCAGTAGGCCGGCTGCCCCCCACATTTCCCTTTTTATTCTCTCTATTCTCTATTCTATATTATATTCTGTACATCTGCATGCTTTTACATTTGTCTTGTAATCATGGTAAGACCACACACGATAACACCCAGCTGAGTCCAGAAGCACATTCACAGCCAAGTCTCAACACTGAAGGCCTAGTTTGCAAAGAGCTGAATTGTCATGCTCAATTATGCTTACCAGCCACATGGCCGAATCAAATTCCTTCACAGGGTTCCCGTGCATCGTTCCATGCCCCCCCACCACACACACTGTGCACGCGGTTAAGGACGCTCTCCCTTCATGTCCTCGTTCCCCTGCTATGGGTGTCACAACTCCAGCCTTCTTCACAGTCAACAACAAAGCAATGACAAAGGAGAGGTTGGAACCGCTCTCCAGACTGCAGTTGTTTTAGGCCATGTGAGTAAATCATGTGTAGTGCCACCTATCAGTTTCAATAAGTGGCTCAGAGCGAGACCTCCAATGAAGTAATGTGTGCTGGTCATAATCAGGTCCTGAGTGGCCCACCCTGCTCAGCAGAGGGACAATATCCATTGGAATCCTGGAGGTTCACGCGGAAGTCACTTTTCCTGGATGCTTTTGTGTTTGTGATATTTTTCTGTGCCAACCTCCGATTGTTTTGAAGCAACATATTCAGTGAAAAGGTTCAGATGACCATGACAGTCAAATCTGAAAACAAAAAATAATTAAAGTAAAAAATATGTGCTTTCACTTCACCGGTAGTGGTTTAATGTACTGTTTGTTCTCCAACACATGATCTAGTGTCCTTCCCTTTGTATTTTCAAACACCAAACAGTTTCAGTCTTTCAGGAAATCTGGCTTTTTTGTATTAATCTGGTTGGCTATAAAAGAAAGATATAATTTTCCAGGATTCCAGATTTTGAGGGTTTGCAATGTTGAAAACTTAGTCAGACTCTACTGACATCTCTGGGTCATGATCTGGGCCATGCTCTGGGTTAGTGTTCTGGGTTAGTGTTCTGGGCCATGCCCTGGGTTAGTGCTCTGGGTTAGTGTTCTGGGCCATGCTCTGGGTTAGTGCTCTGGGTTAGTGTTCTGGGTTAGTGTTCTGGGTTAGTGTTCTGGGCCATGCCCTGGGTTAGTGTTCTGGGTTAGTGTTCTGGGCCATGCCCTGGGTTAGTGCTCTGGGTTAGTGTTCTGGGCCATGCTCTGGGTTAGTGCTCTGGGTTAGTGTTCTGGGTTAGTGCTCTGGGTTAGTGTTCTGGGTTAGTGTTCTGGGTTAGTGTTCTGGGCCATGCTCTGGGTTAGTGCTCTGGGTTAGTGTTCTGGGCCATGCTCTGGATTAGTGCTCTGGGTCATGCTCTGGGTTAGTGCTCTGGGTCATGCTCTGGGTTAGTGCTCTGGGTCATGCTCTGGGTTAGTGCTCTGGGTCATGCTCTGGGTTAGTGCTCTGGGTCATGCTCTGGGTTAGTGCTCTGGGCCATGCTCTGGGTTAGTGCTCTTGGTTAGTGCTCTGGGTCATGCTCTGGGTTAGTGCTCTGGGTCATGCTCTGGGTTAGTGCTCTGGGTTAGTGCTCTGGGTTAGTGCTCTGGGTCATGCTCTGGGTTAGTGCTCTGGGTTAGTGCTCTGGGTCATGCTCTGGGTTAGTGTTCTGGGCCATGCTCTGGGTTAGTGCTCTGGGTTAGTGCTCTGGGTCATGCTCTGGGTTAGTGCTCTGGGTGAAGGTTAGTGGCTCCACCCACACACTTCATTGGTTTCTTTAGCTCATGATTAACAGGCAATGTCTTGTGGTCCAAAGCCTTACTGAATGGTGTGCAACAACCCCAGGAGCTGCTCCACCCCACTACAATATATCAGACAAAGAATGAGGAAAAAGACATCTGTCATTTGTTACTAATTTGTTACCTAATATGGGTCAAGGAGTACATTTACATTTACATTTACAGCATTTAGCTTTTGTCCAAAGTGACTTACAATAAGTACATTTGTCAGAAGAAGGTGAAACACTTCCTTGCTGTTAATTCAGTAAGAAAGTCACCAGAACAAGTTTCAAGCATTCCAATTAATAGATTACCATTACTAGTATACAACATCTCTGGCCTAAGATGCTAGGTATGTAGGATACAAATCAATTATCAAATGGTAAGAAGTACAACATACAAGTGCATGAGGGGTGCATTTTTGGGGGGTGGGTGGGGGGTGAGGTGGTAGGTAGAGGATGATGGGTTCAGGTGAACTCTGACCCTGCAGTCACGACATTGAGTCTAGGTCAGGCCCTGATACTCATAATTCTAAATGCTATTGCAGTTTGGAAGTTGTCAGGCATACTTTAGTAGCATAAATACCACTAGCTCACTGTGTTGCCAGTGTTATTTTCTGTCATGTAAAATTGCGTTAAGGCGTAAGTAAAATTTCTCATTCTTTCCTGCTTTCACTGGCATTGTGTGAAGGTTACAACACATTCTGTTATCCATCTCACTGCCCAAGGTTATGCTTGTGGCATATGTTTGGAGCCATTATTGATATAACTATTGTTTATTGATAGTTGCATAATATTTCATTATGTATAACATATACAAATCTTTTTCGCCTCAGATGTTTTGTCTTTAAAGTATTAGTATTTAAAGTACTCTTTTTTTGTATTTTTCTGTTCATCTGAAGATTAAGAAGAATATTACTGGCATCAGACTTGAGTAATCACATATCTACATTTAGCGATCGTTGGAGTGGCACAGTTCTACTGACAACAGGAGAGGAGGGTCTATGGTCACCGAGCTCAGTGCTCCTGCTTTCTCAGCAGGTGCTCCCACATGTCAGAGCGTGACCCTGGAAGGTTGCCTCTGATTCCATAACCACCCGGAACTTGAAATCCAGGTGAAAAAGACAGAGGCTGTCTGTCTTTGCATCATGCAGGAACGTACACCTTCCTGTACAAAGCTTCACACACACACACCCAGCTTCTCCACGTACTTCAGCCAATGCTGGACAGGGAGTCAAATGAACACTAACTCCTGCCACCTTTCTGACACAGTCAACCTGCTCCACACCACAGCTTTATACTACATCTTGTGCCTCCAGATGACGGAAACGCGCGTAGAGCGGCAGGGCCGTGCAGCGGTGAGGACTCAGAAGGTACCTCATAGACATCTTGGAGCAAGACCCTCACCCAGAATGTGTGCCTTAAAAGAAATCCCCTGTAAAAAATAAAAAGAAACATCCATCCAGCCAAATGAATACAAATAGTTAGCTGCTAACTCTCTGGAAGCAGAAGGTAGATGTTGAGGGAGAGGCAGGAGGAAGATGATGAGGGGGAGGCAGGAGGAAGATGTTAAGGGGGAGGCAGGAGGAAGATGTTGAGGGGGAGGCAGGAGGTAGATGTTGAGGGGGAGGCAGGAGGAAGATGTTGAGGGGGAGGCAGGAGGAAGATGTTGAGGGGGAGGCAGGAGGTAGATGTTGAGGGGGAGGCAGGAGGAAGATGTTGAGGGGGAGGCAGGAGGAAGATGTTGAGGGGGAGGCAGGAGGAAGATGTTGAGGGGGAGGCAGGAGGTAGATGTTGAGGGGGAGGCAGGAGGTAGATGTTGAGGGGGAGGGCTAGGGGGAGGCGGTCGTAAAGACAGCTGTTTCCACGACCGCCGGTGTGTGTTGGTTTTTTCCGCTGACGGCCCACCTCAGTCACGCACACGCCACCGGCCGCGGTGCACCGCACACGCGGGACTGCATGCGGTGGCAGATAAAAGGGTCCGTGTCATTATGTTGACTATCGCGTGTGATGTTCCATGCATGTGATGTTGCATGTATAAGTAAACAAGCGGCCCTGTGTGTGTGTGTGTGTGTGTGTGTGTGTGTGTGTGTGTGTCTGTGTATGTGTGTGTGTGTGTGTGTGTGTGTGTGTGTGTGTGTGTCTGTGTATGTGTGTGTGTGTGTGTGTGTGTGTGTGTGTGTGTGTGTGTGTGTGTGTGCGTGCTCCATCCCCTCTGTGTGGTTGGACACAAGGTAGTCTACCCAGAGCTGTGTGGTGTGTTTGGTTTGAGAGGTTACTGGACGACGTTTGGGTGGGTGGAACACAACAAAAAGCATCTCACTACTCCATGTCTCTTCTCCTCACGCCACATACACACACACAAGCACACACTCTTTCTCCCTCTCTTGCTCCTTTTCTCTCTCTCTGTGAGGGGAGCAGATCAAGGTCTAACTTTGTACAATTACAGTTGGTTCAGCTGCCTTTTAAAAAGGAGCCCACAGATTTCTAATAGAGTTACTGGGCAACTGTCTGGAGTCTCTCTCTCTCTCGCTCTCTCGTTCTCTCTCTCTCTCGTGCTCTCTCTCTCTCGTGCTCTCTCTCTCTCGTGCTCTCTCTCTCTCACACACACTGTCTTTTCTTCATGTCTCCTCATGACAGAATTGTGTGTATTCTTTTTCACTAATGCCTTACTGTAAGCAAGGCATCACCACTGTACTCTCGAGTTACACAACCAACCACCACTTTGTTATCCAATTTAAAAACCTGATCACTTGATTATAATTAATATACTATCAAATTACTTGTATATCGTGGTGGTTAATCAGCTATAAGTCAGTCCCTTATTCAATGTACTATATATGATGAAATGATACGTAAATACACACAATATACAAAAAATAGAAATGTTATACCCAAATTCATCCACAGCAGGTTTTTTTTTTCAGTTGACTACTTGTCTGCAATGATAACATGTTAAAAATATGTATAAAAACATGTATAACATGTATCCCCTCGTGAAAATGTGACACTATTGTGTTTGAAGAGTGTGGTTACTAAAGAGACAACAGTGGCTCTGTTTCAGCTGAGGGGGATCTGGACGGCCAGCAGACCAGGAGGCAGCGACCGGCTCAACCTCCACTGTTGATGATCTGACCAATCACAACCGTTCAGACTCCATAACCCATCACAGTGGTTGTATGTGATGGCATGACATGTGATGATGACATAGTCAAAGAATCACTCAAAAGCTTCCATTAGGATACTGGGGTTCATACTCTGTCCCAAAGATGAGTCAGCAGCCCACAAGCTCCTCCAGTGGGTGCAATGGAGATTGAGACAAACATCTGGAGATGGAACGGGAAGCCGAGGTGAACCACTACAGACAGACAGTTTGCATTGTGCTCTTCATGAGTGTCTCAACCACGTCCCGGGTCTCCGGGAAGCCGCTCTTGTTGTCAGCCTCGCTCGCCCCTCCTAGAGGCAGGCATTAGTTGGCAATCTGGACACGATGTCCACTGGCCCAGAGTATTCCCTAATCCCCCTATTTCTTTAGGAGAGAGGGAGGGACAGAGAGAGCGAGAAAGAGGGTGAAAGAAAGGGAGAGGAGAGAACGATAGAAGAGAAAGGAGTCTTTGTGTTTGGAGACAGTGGGGTAAAGAAGAGAGTGTACAGTACTAAATTGAGGTCGACACCAGACAATGGTTGCCCTTCAGTGGCTGGGTCACACAGAATCTCAGGCCGGCTCCATCAAACCTCTCTTTCTCCTCTTCTTGCCCTTCCTCTGTTCTCTCTCTTTCTTTTCTTTCTCTTCTTTTTCCCCTTTCTCTAACCCTCCAGACCTTTATTTCTCCTCGTGACATCACCAAGGACAGGGGGAGGAGAGGAATCCCCCTGTTTCCTTGTCCAGAGGGCTGTTCCCTCGATCTTCACCTCCCTCAGCCTTTCCTATCCATCCATCTCCCTACGCAGTTATTTCTATTGTTTCCAGCCCTTAACCATTGATGTGCCTATCTCTCTGCCTCCCATTCTGTAAGTATGCATGTTGGGGTAACACCCTACAAAGCAACGTGTTGGGAGGTCTCAGATTATTTTGTTGCACGCATTCCTTTTGCTGTGCAAGTAATCAACCATTTTAGTTTAGTTTTCAAATATGCAATCCACAGATCCGTTAAAAATCTATGACGCATTTGCACTGTTTCAGTTTCTTTGGCGTGGTACGCAGCTCAGCTGGTGAGATGCTACTTAGGACACAATAGGGTGGGCCTGAAGTCACTCTACTTAGAGAGACCATCATCTTCCTCCCAACTAATATCTCACCATTCAACAAACATGGGCTGGATTGGGTGATGTCTCAAAGAGATGGTGACCACTCACTGATATGACGTTTTGGTTGCTTGTTATAAACCAAACTAGTCCAGGTGGGTAAACAGCAAAAATCTTCAAAATATGACTTTAAAGATGCGTTTGACTTCAAATCACTGGGTATCTTCTGTGTCCCCATCACTCGTCATTGTCTCCAAGCAATGTTGAAAGAAGAAGGGTGAGTACTCAAGTTGACACTGAATAGTTACATAAGTCAGATGCTTCGTCAATATAACGGCTTGAAGACTTCTGATTATTCATTTATCCGCCAGCAATAACAAGCTACGAGCTCAGTTATAGAACGAACAGCAACATGTCTCAACATGTGTCTCTGAGTGGAGTGGGCTGAGCTGCGTGATGAGTTCTTTATAACTTTGCTGTGTTTTTTTCTATCTGTGTTTGTGGGTTTTTTTGTCGTTTCCTTTCATTATTTGTTTGGGGTGTCGATTGCACATTTATATCATTAAATAATCACAATTTGTCACTTTTTTAATTGTTCTTTCTGGTAATAATCAATATTTAAATGTAAAATCAAAGAATAAATGACTTCCAATCGAACCATCACGGCCATCAAAATCAACTGCCAGCTTGAAAGGAATAATTCTGATAAGCACTTAAAGAAATGATAACAACTGCCAGGCAGATACATTAAAGGATGTGTCCAGTTGGCTTAAACCAGAGGTTAACTGCTGACATCGTCCAGATCTAAATCTGCTGTGATATTAGTTTAACTCACCCCCTCTGATATTGTAGGCCCAGTTGGCCAGCTGTTGATCCTTTATCTATATTGATATAAGAGTGTTCAGCAGCTCCAATAGCTGAGTGTTGGTTTGTCCAAAGTGCATATGAAGTGCCCTTGCTAAGTTGCTTTCTCCAACAGTGCCCACAAATGAACAAATACAAAATGAAGAACAGGAAGGGTTTGGATTCTGTGTTAACATGCTCACAGACTTAGAAACTGAGGCGCACAGTTCCATTTCTGAGCTAAGACAATGGCTGCGTTTTATGCAGTCTGATAATTCAGAATTCTGCGTGCAGAGCGACATTTCAATAAGTCCTGAAAGTAAACGCAGCATGGGGTGTTTTACAACTGATTGGAATGCAGCCTAAGCAATAACTTCTGAATCAAAATGAAGTAGTCAGTTCCCAGCCATCAGGATGTACGTACAACAACTCTGTTGAACACACATTTACCCCCCCCCCTCCCGAGCCGGTGGAAGGGAGGGTCAAAGCAATACAAATATCCAGAGGTTTGATCCAATATTCACCACTGGGCTCATCACCAGGACAATTAACATTCACAGATTCTAACAGCTCACCTGTCAGTCACGGTCTGCACGTCTGAGACAATGCACAGCTGTACATGAACACAGAATGCTTCTGCTGCTTTCCAGTCAGTAACAAAAACACACCCTCCTACACGTTCACGACTTTTTGAAATGTCGCTCTGCACTCAGAATTTTGGATTATCACACTGCCAAAAACGCAGCCACTATCTTTGCTGAGAATTCAGAGTGCATGCCTCCCTCTGCAGGTGTGTGAGCATGCGAGTATAGAAACACAATTTATAGATTTGTTTATGGACACTACTCGAAAAAGGTAAAGAGCCAGTGCAGTTTGTCTGCACTCACCTGGGCTGGACCAAACAAAGCTAAGGCTATGGGAGCTGATGAAGACTTGTTTGGCACTGGGTGGACATTGATCACCAACTGCCCAATCGAATTTCAAAACCATCAAGGCCAATATAATGATATGTCATCTTAAAAAGTAATAATTTACTTATCACTTCCCTAATATCAATAATAAACAAAAAAAAATGAGTTCCACGTTCAAGTGCAAGTTGAATTTCAAAAAGGTCCATAATAGTCCAATAGTCCAATAGTCGAAGTATGAAAAAAGAGCAAGGAAAGATTGTTCTGAGGGTTCTGAATATCGAATGCTTTTCACCTCATAGAAGAACAACAACAATTGGGCTTAGTCCGTCTTTACATTCAGCTACTGCCTTGCACTAGACCATTAGATCACTCACCTGAGGACAGATGAAGATACATTTAAGTGTGTTTGGTGGTTAAGTGTGTGCAAGGCAATGATTTGCCAAACCAGTCCACAGGGGGAGGAGCATCACAATGACTCACGCTCCATCTGTAATGGTTACAGTGTGACTGTACTGGTCCTCAGCCTTTCTGTGAAGCTTTGTCCTGATTTTAAAGACTGCACTTGGGTGTTTGGAAACACTGCTAAAGTATTGGATTTTAGAAACATTGGTGAACTATCCTGCAAAAAGTGTGTGAAAGGTTGTAAACAAAGGCAGGCTGAATGGTCTGTCCCTGGAGGGCTGAAGGAGGACGTCAGAGTGGAGGGTGCTCTCCAAACCTCCGCTAACAAAGACAACTGGGGATCTGCAGCGGAGAGTTCTGGGGTTGTTGTGGTTAACTCTTTTATTTCGGTTTGAAACCCCAGCATCTCACACATCTGTCCTTTTGGTACACAGAGAGAAATGGTTTTGAATGTTTTTTTCCAGTGTCAAAGAATATCTCCTGTTTTGCCTGCTGCTCGCTAGGTTTATTATGTTGTTGTACGCAAAGGTTTTTTCCAAGCTGAACTTCATTTGAGATTGAAAATACTGCAACATTTTCAAACACAAAGGTCAGCTATATAACATTATGATTGGCCAAGCAAAGATGGCAATCTGTCTGAGCCAAAAAAGTAGAGAATTCCCTTAGTATTGAAGGCACTTGTTGTTTGCCTGACTGGTGGAGTCGGGTATGAAGGTAGATTGCAGGTACTATTAAGAAATAAAGGACATAGAGGTATTCATTCACATCTGGTGTTTCAAAAGAGCACCATGCTCTGTTGTTCAAGGAGAAGTGATATTTGATGATCACTTGACCCAAATAAATTATGTCTGTTATTATGTTTTTGTTGTTCTTCACATCTATGCTGTAAGTACATATATACTGTATATTATCTTTATTTGTAATTTTTTTTTAAGTATGTCAGTCAAAAAAATAAATATATATATATATATATGTTATATACGTCTTAACATACGTTATATGTTATTGTAGATATGGAAATCAGTTAAAAAAGAGCATTTATATATAACAAAAAAATTCTCTCTCACAAACACCCACACACACACACATGCTTGTTTCAGTCAAGTTAAGAAGACTCTTACATACATTATATACAACACAGTTAACAATAATGCATTCACACTTGGATAAGATAATTGTCTTCCACTGTTTTAATCGAAGGCCTACAGACTTCCTAGACTACCTACATAGACTAGAGTCTGTCATCATCACTTTAATCTAATTTCATACATTGACTATCATTCATTTTGCAATGAATCACATTTGCCCAAAGCGTCTTACAAGCAAGCCTGAGAATAACTACATAAATATTGGAGCAGCTGTGATATCATCTGTTCAAATCTGGCCAAACCCTGCAGATCAAAAAGTGACCAAATGTGTGGCCGACAGGACTCCACCACACTAGACGTCCACGGAATCTCAGGAAAACACTGAGAACCTGACCAAAAAGAGGACGGAACCAAGGAACCATCTCAGACGTCAGGCCTGCTCTGCAGCACATATGAGCAGACACGCCCCCCTCAGCCACCGCCACGCCCCCCTCAGCCACCACCACGCCCCCTCAGCCACTGCCACGCCCCCTCAGCCACCACGCCCCCTCAGCCACCACGCCCCCCTCAGCCACCACGCCCCCTCAGCCGCCGCCACGCCCCCCTCAGCGTGGAGCCATTCACTTTTGCACAGTGAGACAGGGAGAGAAGACCCCTCTCACTGTGTCTTACCAAGGGTGTCTCTGTGTGTGGAGGGACAGAGAGGGGTATTATCTCAGAGAACACAGTAGCGTGCTCTCCTGGTTGTTAGGAGGTTGGGGGGCCAGGGGGCCCTAGATGGGCCCCCTGGCATCTTTGTTGGTGGCCTGGACATCAGGGAAGGCTCTATCCGCAGGGCTAGTTCTTCTCTCTCTCTCTCCTCCCTCTCTCTCTCTCTCTCTGGACATTTGCATAATGCACATACAGACACACACACTGCATATGGACTTACTGATGAAAGATAGATGGAGAGACAGACAGTCAGAGCTAAATGTGATTGTTGATTAAACAGTGATGTTGACCCTGCAGCCAAGCGTGGAACACACACACTGTAATTAACTGTGTTTGTGTGTGTGTGTGTGTGCATGATGAGGCATTTGTGTATGCGGTGTTGTTTCTTGGGTCAAGAGCATGTATCTCCAAACCTGCCACACTCCATTTCCTAAAACACACACACACACACACACACACACACACACACACACACACACACACACACACACACACACACACACACACACACACACACACACACACACACACACACACACACACACAACACACACACACACCTGAGACCGTGTTAGTAATTACCTCCGGGCCGTGGTGGTGTGTGTGTGTGTGTGTGGAGGGGGGGACTATCCTGAGTTGTCTCCGTTGCACTCAGGGAAAGGTGGGATTGATGCACACTCAGCGACCTATCTGATTGGGGTTAACAGCACCCTTATTTGCATAAAGGGGATAGGAGGGGTTTCATTAGCAAGGCGTCAGGTGCAGAACACACACACACACACACACCCACACACTGCACACGCACACGCACACACACATGCACGCACGCATACACACACACATTCTCACAGACCACAGCAACGCAGTCACCAGAACACACGCAATGTGTGCAATACTAGTGTACTCATTTGTGTTGTTTGGTAATAATCAAATGGCCAGAAAACAACAGGACAATTTGCACAGTTAACCAAACTTTTTCCCACACCTTTCGACTTCCTGTGAGCCGACTCAGGAGACATCCCATCATGCATTGTTTAGTGTGTGTCTGTGTGTGTGCAGTTTGTGTGTGTGTTTGTGTGTGTGTGTGTGTGTGTGTGTGTGTGTGTCTGTGTGTGTGTGTGTGTGCGTGTGTTTGTGTGTGTGTGTGTGTGTGTGTGTGTGTGTGTCTGTGTGTGTGTGTGTGTGCGTGTGCAGTGTGTGTGTGCAGTGTGTGTGTGTGTGGGTGTGTGTGTGCAGTGTGTGTGTGTGTGTGTGTGTGCAGTGTGTGTGTGCAGTGTGTGCGTGTGTGTGTGTGTGTGTGTATGTGTGTGTGTGTGTGTGTGTGTGTGTGTGTGTGTGTGTGTGTGTGTGTGTGCGTGCAGTGTGTGTGTGTGTGTGTGTGTGTACAGTGTGCAGTGTGTGTGTGTGTGTCTGTGTGTGTGTGTGTGCAGTGTGTGTTTGTGCGTGTGCAGTGTGTGCTTGTGCAGTGTGTGTGTGTGTGTGTGTGCAGTGTGTGTGTGTGCGTGTGCAGTGTGTGCTTGTGCAGTGTGTGTGTGTGTGTGTGCGTGTGCAGTGTGTGTGTGTGTGTGTGTGTGTGTGTGTGTGTGTGTCTGTGTGTGCGTGTGCAGTGTGTGTGTGTGTGTGTGTGTGTGTGTGCGTGTGCAGTGTGTGTGTGTGTGTGTGTGTGTCTGTGTGTGCCGCAGGGTTAGCGCTTCGATCCCCACCTCCAACTGTCCACATGCCAAACCCCACAAATGTATGACAAATGTACTGATTGTGTGTCGCTTTGGACAAAAGCATCTGCTAAATGCCCTTAATGTAATGTGTGTCCGCGTGTGGTGTGATGTGATGAAAAGGGACGTTAACAGTGGGGGTCCTAAGGAGAAGGGCCCTAAGAGGAGGAATGCTCTCCATGTTTCCAGACAATATAGAAACAAAACACTGACAAGGGCATCCGTTGCTATTGGTTGGTTTTCTGGAATGTCAGATCAATACATTTGGAAAGATTGCAGGCTTTTGATGTTCCAGCATTAAGGTCCTATCCAGCTGGCAGAACG
>JAXIVH010001424.1:15000-24103 GCA_036785325.1 Urophycis tenuis | reverse complement strand
GGCCCTGGCTGATGTGTCCTCCTGGCAGAAGATCGGGCCTGGCTGGGGAGGGCGGGGGCATCCTGCTGCTTCTGACCTTCTATGAGGACCAGATAGGCGTCTAATTCACACACACAGACACACACCCATGCATACGCACACACACACACACAACCATGCATACACACACACACACACACACACACACACACCCATGCATACGCACACACACACACACACACACACACACACATACACACCCATGCCAGTCAAGGCCCCGGTATACTTATTGGAAAGGCCCGCCCACTGTCAAAATGTTAACAATAGGCCGTCTGTCCGACACCTGGCCCTGGCCTTGTCTGAAACTGTAGGGCCGGGGCTGTGCTCCTCTCAGGTTTCCTGTGTCTTTTGCACAAAGCAGTCCCACTTCCAATCCTACGTTTTTGCAATGCATTTGAGTTTGATATTTTTTTTTTGTTTTCGTATTTCCCCCTCCCCCAATCATTCACACACACACACACATACACACACACACACACACACACACACACACACACACACACACACACACACACACACACACACACACACACACACACAGGTGAAGAAGATGGACTCGAAGACAGACACTCTCCTCACACAGTGGATATGTTTACATCATAAAACATAAACATATGTTTACATCAAACACATTTCCCTTTGCGCACACAGCCTCCGTAGAGAGGACTTCCAAGAACTGCGGGGTGGGGGGGGGGGGGGGGTGCAGGATACTGTAGTGATTAGGGGGGCTTGACGCCCAGTTGAAAAGAAAAGGGTACCGGGTTCAAACCCCAATGTCCACAACCTAATGTTCACTATCACTTTTTATCCAAAATGGTCTGTTGTGGCGGCAGGGCTGATATTAACTGCTATGTAAAACAGATGGGTACTATATAACTGGGTTTGGTGGTTCTGATGTATTTTTCCCATTTCTTATGAAAACCCAGGGCTCCATAGAATTAGTTGTTTTTCTCTTGGGTTTTGGCACTTTGACACAGAATAGAGACTACCATACTTTGACGAAAGTGTGCATATTAGTGATCCAGGATTGAATCCCCAGGCTTGCTTTCCACCGGCTGGAGGGGTATTTTACTTAGCAGTGTGAACAGGGAGAATGTTCTCAACCACTTGACCTTTTAGACATATTCATACTGAGATAAATCAAGTCATGTAGCATGAAGACACCACCAAATCCAGCTGTTAGCCTCATACATCCACAATGCAACACATTGGCTTCACAGCCCACGAAAGAGATCTGGATGGCAAATTTGATTCTGGGTAACGTAGGAAAATAACTAATAAATAATGGAGAAAAAAAATTGTGCAGGCACTCAGAGCGCCTCAAGTTGAAGACTTCAAGTGTAGCACTAAATTGTCAAAATTGATGACTGCACATGCAGTGGCTGAACAAAGAGGGCCAGTGTGCCCTTCATACTAAATATTACTGCAAGGAGGCCATGGCCAGTGAGAAACATCAATGGAAAACATACGATGGAATGAACAAAGCAACGCTACTTTTGAAATAATAATAACCCATAATACCATATTTACTGAACAATATTTATAATCTATTTATTTTCCATGATCAGTGATGTAGGTGTGCTATCACAGTTAAACGTTGTAGTTTTAGTTTTTTTTTTTTTTTTGAAGGAACTGTCAACTCAGACGTGAAGGTCTGAGTTTGGGCCCTACATCTGCGGCCGGGCCCCTGAATGGTGGCCATTTTGAAGACAGTGCTTGGTGAATGAAGAATGAAGCAATACATATACAAGTGGGAGTGCATTTGTTTAAAACAAATGCACTCCAACTTGTATATTTATTGCTCTGAAACGTGTACCCCAGTTTACTTGATTGGATGAGATGAAGCATTTAATAAATCACGAAAAGATCAAATATTGTTTTTTTTATATGTAAAAAACAAAACAAAAACTTGTGGGATGTTTGTTTTTGTTCATTGATTTTTCAAAATAAATGTTTACGTTCTACACCGTTCCTTCATTGTATTCCTCATTCGTGTGGCCACCGTTCATTTCTGGCAGAGGCGGACAGAGTACACAGGTTCGTTACTCAAGTGAAAGTACAGATACGGCTTGTTAAATTTTACTCAAGTAAAAGTAAAAGTACTACAGTCAGATGTGTACTTAAGTAAAAGTACTGAAGTACTTGTTTTTAAAAGTACTTAAGTATCAAGAGTACAAGAGTACATTTCTGGCAAACAAAGTTAACACTTGAAACGAAAACTGTCATTAACTTGCTCAGAAAATTTAAAAAATCTGGCAAGGTGGGGCCGTGGGTTGGCACATTCCCGACTGCGGCATCACGTGGTGTACAGGTTAAGGATTACAGGTTCGAATCTCACTCATCACGCTGATGAGGTGCCATTGTGTAAAGCACCCGGAATACCCCCCATGGCTCCATTCGTGCCCTCCTGTGTGTGACAGCGCACTGCACTACTTCTTTTTTAGAAAAAGTACTTGGGTACTCATGGTTATGGATAGAAATGTAGTGGAGTTAAAAGTATGATATTTGCCCTTCAAATGTACTTGAGTAAAAGTCATAAGTACTTCCCCAGTAAGATACTCAAGTAAAGTACAGATCCCTCAAAACTGTACTTAAGTACAGTACTCAAGTAAATGTACTCAAGTACTGTCCGCCTCTGATTTCTGGTTACTTTAACTATGCGGCGTTAATCCGCGAAGGACAGAGCGGCATTTCACTTTAATAAATAGTGCACATAAATACCAAAGAGTGTTGTGAGTTGAGATTCCACCCAGACCCTTCAGAGTGAAATCAGTTGTAAAAAAAAATGTGTATGTCTTATAGATACATACTGTACATTGACATAAAAACTAACAGATAGCTGTCAAGCCTCACGATGCTTTTACGACCGCCACTCCGACGCCAAACGCATGCTGTGTTCTCCGCCTCTTCGGACAGACTGTCCGCTAATTAGCCCGGAGTATTCCGGTAACGCAGCACATCCTTGGGAAGAGTCGATAGTCGACCAGTTATCAGCTGGTGGCCTGAAGGCGTCACTTCTCAGGAGTCAGCGGCCGTGGACTGCTGACCCCTGGTGACGACGAGGGGAACTTTGTATGGCGATGGCGTTCCACTGGGGTCGATCGAAGTGACTCACGCCGATGAATCTTAAGGAACGCCCGGGGACGATCCCGAACGCATGTCAGATTATGCTTTCGGCCATTTTGTTTTCCTGGCGGCGGTGAATTGCAGTAATCCCCAGGTCTGACAATCGTGGGCTTTTATCACAGTCTGCCTTTTAGTCCACCCACAATCAGAGTCCAACACACACGCAACATGCATGTCCTCACAGAAACACACACACACACACGCATGCACACACACAGCAATACTCTCTATGTACTGAATGTACCCATGTCTGCATGGCGAAATACATGTTTTGCCATTTATCATCAAGCATGTGCAGACGTTGCCACTCTCCCGGCTTAACTGCATCCACAATAATGATCCTTTGTGCGATAACAGCTCTGCACACATGCAGCCCGCCACTGCTCATAGCAGTAAACAGCCCGCGCTCACGCAGCCGCGGTCATTAAAGCTGACATTGATTATAGCATATTGCTGCTGACTCAGGCTACCTGCCTCTCTCTCTCTCTCGCTCGCGCACGGGCTACTCTGCTACTCAGCGATTTTTGACTTTTCACGTTGAAAGCAATTTGCGTTTTTGATGTTTTTTCCTACCTGGGTGGGTGTAGGTTTATTCTTCGATCTGAAACACCCGACTGAAGGGACTAATTACACGATAAGTAAAACAATAACAACTTTTGAGGGTAACCTTAAAATAGCTAAATCGGCTGAGTGTACCGTTTGCTCTATTTGCCGTTGAGAAACAGCAGCGGTGAACAGACCCAGAGAGAGAGAGAGAGAGAGACAGAATTGTTAAAAAATTGGACCTTCAGACATGAGCACAGCCACGCTGGCCCAGGACAGACAGAAGAATCTGCCTCCTCTGTAACTCAAGACATCATTACCGTCTTACAACTTCACAGTGTCAGGTCAGCGAGCCAACAAGCTAAACTGACAGAAGATGAGGGATAAAGGGGTAACGGGTCATTTAGCAGACACTTTTGTCCAAAAGGACTTACAATGAGTACATTCATTTGTGAGGTTCGACATGTGGACAGTTGGAGGGATATAGGGGATCGAACCGCCGACCCTGCGGTTAGTGGACGACCCGCTCCTTCCACCTGCTCTACCCACTGAGCTACTGCCAGGGCAGAACACCTAAACCCCAACACCAACGCAAACAGGAAGCACGCCGTGTGTGGAAGCCTGCCATCAAATTGTTTTTCTGAATTAAAACCAACTCATTTCTGATCTTTAACATTTTCTTGGTTGTGACTTCTCCTTTCTTTGTATTCTTTGAGACCTGGAACATGGGCTTGGCCCATACGTTCAGCCATCACACAATGTCCTCTCCATTGCTTATTGGCAACCCATCAGGACTCAAAAGTTCTGAATATAATCCATCCACCCCGAGACCCAGTCACAGGCAAATAGTGTCGCTCCTTTCTAATGATTAAACACTTTTGAGTCAACAGAAACCTGACATTCCACTCAAGTGATGAGGGTGAGGGGGTTTTTCCACAGTCATTGTTCAGGACCAAATCAATCACATCCAAAGAGTCTGCTGCTGGCAGCTCTGAGCCAGAGCGTTGTTGACTCAGACTGTTTTCTTTATTGCATTGTTATTCATACGGGCGGTACGGAGAGTGGTGGATGCTGGGACCGGTTTTGGTCTCTTGACACGATGCACACGAGGCAGGGATTAAAAAAAAAAAGAATTACTGATTTGATCCCGTGAGGGAAATTTTGTCTTCTGCCTTTAACCCAATCGTGAATTAGTGACACACTCAGAACACAGTGATGGTGAAGCACACAGTGAGGTGAAGCACACACTTAAACCCGATGCAGTGAGCTGCCTGCAACAGCTGCGCTCGGGGAGCAGTGAGGGGTTAGGTGCCTTGCTCAAGGGCACTTCAGCCATGCGCACTGGTCGGGGTTCGAACCGGCCACCCTCCGGTTACAAATCCAAAGCCCTAACCAGTAGGCCGGCTGCCCCGGCCTGTGCTTCATACTGGTGTACTGGTGTACTGGTAGATGGTGTTGGTAGAATGGCCCACCGCGCAACACTGATGTAACTGAATGTAAACAGGCAAACTTCAGGTTTGCCATTCGGTAAAAAGTTGGGCTGTTTCATCTGATCAATATCTGTGAATGAAGGATCCCGTGGCTAAAAGTTTTAGGTACATGTTTGTGTCCCGTTTCCATGACAACGTCATTCATTATTCCATGATTGATGCCACGTTCAATATTTTTAAACCGAAGCGAACAAAAAAAAAAAAAAAAACGGTTCACACGTCAATACTCTGAAAATAATATACTGGAGAACAAGCTGTAACTATAAAAATATATCTTTTATTCAACAGTTTACACATTTTCTTTGCACATGAACAACAACAACATGGATTTCATTCATCTTTTACTCATGGTTTCATAATAATAAATGATGTTTATGCTACACTATACATGTGAAATTGTACGCGTGCGTTCGATACCAGAACGTACATTGTTAAAGTAAACCTGCAGAGGTTTTGTCTGTGTTTCCCCGGCTGGTTACTTGAAGCCAATGATCTCCTGTGTGGCCAATCGGATGAGCTGGTTGAAGTCAAACTTGATGTATTTCCTCCAATAGCGTCGGTCCCTGCCGTAGGTCTGGGCGGGGTAACAAGGGCTGGCTGGGAGACAAAGAACACACTTTCCTTCATAAACTTAAACTTCATACAGTATATCCAGAGGGAAATTATTGACAAAAATGGCAGGACTACGGTACTGTACTATAACACTACAGTAATTCACAGTAATCAAATTTAAAGATAGCGGACCAAAGAGGAGATAGAAGAAAACTCACTAACCTTTGCAGATAAATAAGACGATAAGACGTGATGAATCAGACCAATATTAAGTGATAGTGTCCAGAGTGGAAATGTGTAAGACACTGCCCTCTAGTGGACAGTCCGCGCATAGCACCGAAACAAGAACGTGTGTGAGTGTGTGAGGGTCTAGATTCTCACCTATGCCGTGGAAGATTCTGGCAACCGCTCTGCCAGAGAACTTCTCGTCACTACGGATGGACAGAAAACCCCTGATGTCTGCTCTGATCTGGTTCTCCCAGTCAGACAGCTGTGGAGAAACACAGAAACACACACACACACAAACACACACACACACACACACACACACACACACACACACACACACACACACACACACACACACACACACACACACACACACACACTAAATTATAAACAAGTGCGTGCACACAGTCAATATGAATAATAAACACACTCACAAACAATAATAAATCACACGCAAACATAAAATTACACGAAAAAATTCTAACATTGTGTAGGACATCGAAAACACACCATAAAAAAAGACACACCAATACCACAATACCATAACAAAAAAAATGATCTAATCAACAATCAACATATTATACAATCACTACCACCCCCGTTACAATGTCGATAGAAATCCTCAGGATGTGACAACGCATCTATGTAGGGCAGAGTTGACTTTAAACGCCCCCTCCCAGAGGGGCAGGGGCGTAGCCAATGGGGGGGGGCCAGGGGGGGCCACGGCCACCATTGGCCAGAGGATGACCACCCTGCTGCGCCCCCCCCCCCCCCCACAGTCTGAGTTTAAGTCTTATATTTTCATTTGCCACTTACGCTACTGTCATTTGCACTAAAAAACATCCCCATGACATGTTAGGGTCCCGGACCCCATAAACATAATCAAGACACATCCCACAACATCTAAGCACCCATTTTCCGATAACACGGGATTATCAATAACACATTATTAGTGTCCATAAGAACGTTTATTCAATCCATTGTTTATGGCCTGAGGGGCCGCAGGGGAAAACCGCTGCTCTGAGTGACGCGGTGTGTGTGTGTTTTTTTTTTTTAAATAGACATTTTTGCCAATCTAGTGCCACCCCAAATAAAAAGACTGGACCCGAGCCCGGAAACAACATCCTGGCTCCGCCCCTGCAGAGAGGGGGGTGGGCCACGCGGCTCCACTACCTTGTGCTGGTTGAGCTCCTCGAGGTCGTGGTGCTCCTGCAGCCGGTCCCGGTCAAGCTTCTTGTCAAAGTACTCGGACAGCAGCGCCTTCAGCCGCAGGCTGCGGCCCTCGTCCAGGCCGTCCAGACAGGGCGCCACGCTGCGGTAGCCCACGCTGGCGTAGCGTAGCATAGCGCACAGACACACACACACACACACACACACACACACAGACAAAGGGGCGCGGCTCGTTAATGGCGTCCAATCACGTGACAACACCAGAAACGTTCGGACCAATCACAACCCAGCGCGCTGCCGCTGTGTGTTTAATGGCGCCCACACCCCAAGACGGCTAGCCCGATCGGAGTCGGGCTTTAATCTCACCGATTCGGTCAGAAAGTGTGAAACACACACCTAGATGCCTACAGACGACGGCGTGCGTTCTGCGTTTGCGCGAGATGTAATGTCTCCAAAATAGCAGGCGGCATTGAATACATAACACTCTTCATTTGAACCTTCCATTTTGTTTGTCTGCTTTTGGGTCCCAACAGATTACTCCTTATACATGTAGCACGCACGCACGCACGCACGCACGCACGCACGCACGCACGCACGCACGCACATACACACACACACCTAAATAGATGCATAGGCTCATGCACACAGGCATACACGTGCATTCCCATGCACACAGTGTGTGCGTGTGTGTGCGTGTGTGTGTGTGCGTGTGTGTGCGTGTGTACCTCTGGAAGGCCTTGAAGCAGGCAGACAGCTGGTACAGCTGGGTTCTCTCCTGGGCCAGGACCCTGCGGTGGAGGAACTCACACACGCGGTCCATCTCCTCGTCGTCCAGGTCGCCATAGGAACGGAAGTAGAAGGAGATGCTGGAGAACTCCACCAGGATACCGCTGCGGCCGGCTGGCACACACACACAGACACACACACAGACACACACACATATATAAATGTGAGATCCTACGGCCAGCTGAATTACATTACATAGTGCGATGGAAAATGAACTCACAGGCCTTTTTCTGCAAGTCATTCTCGTGACCACTTTCACCACGTGCAAGTGATCTGATTTACGTACTTGTTTTTCCTCGCTATCATTTGATGCATGATTCATATACTTTTTTTTTTCTCTTTAGCGTGAGCACCTGGGTGCGGCCAAAGTGGTGTGAGTCTGTGTGTTGACCGATCCTCCCCAATTCCATTAGGAACGTGAAAACACCACGAATGATTGCCAGCGACACGGGCCTCTACCCAGTGCCCTGGTCTGGTTGGGCCATGGAATATCTAAAAGGCCTCAGGAACGAGCAGAGACTCTGTGTTCGTCTGCTGGAATGGGATGGGGGCAGGGAGTGGTGTCCATCCCCATCTTAAGTCGTATTTCAGTATCCCATTTGGGTCATCTGTACCCGCGGAGTTGTTTACCTTGCCCTATAAAATGCGCCTGCCAACAATACTTGGCGCGCGCTTCTGAGGAAGCTGCAAGTGTACTGCTCTCTGTGGAACTGTCTGCCTGTTTACTTGTCAACAGCGGAATATTGAAAAAAAATTCTCTTTTGGGTTAATCCAACAGCTCGGTTGATTTCATTCAGCCCCCACTGTCGTCCCCCGTGCCGGTGCCCCCTTCTGCTGGGTTTAGTTTTTTTTTAACCACAACAATAGCTGATTAACAAACAATGACTAACAAACAATAGTCAGAAGTACAACCACACGTGTTTGTGTTGTTGTCTTTGAATATGTTCATGTGTCTGTATCAAGAGTGCGGATCGGGCCAGAATTTTCTGTCCGAGCCCCGGCCCACGTCTGACCGAACAGTAACCGAACCCGACCCGAGCACGACAGGCGTCAAGCTTTCTATGTCCGAACCCGACACAGTTAAAGTCTATTTTTTATGTTACGTCTGTGTTTATGAAATCCTGCCTTTATCAAGCAACTGCAAGGCATTTAGAAATGTCAACAAACAG
>JAXIVH010001424.1:0-10000 GCA_036785325.1 Urophycis tenuis | reverse complement strand
GAGACGGACAGCTGCAGGTTGTGGGGCACGGCGGCGGAGCGCACGGCGATGCCCTCCTGGTCGTGGATGTCCAGGTGGTGGGCGACGTCCAGCGCGGTGGACAGCGTGGCGGTGGCGGTGAGCCCCAGCAGGCAGCGCACGCCCAGCCGCTCCCGCAGCACCTGGGTGGGGCAGCGCAGCAACGGTCAGAGTGGCCCAGTCAGATCCAAAATAGCAGCCGAGCGCGCGGTGAAGACGTTCAACTGACACTTTTGCGGAAGCCATTTTGTGATGTCTATTTTATATGGTATGCATTTTATAGCCAATTATGTGGAGACAGTGTGCCCATGCATGGGCTGGCCAATGATTTGTGTGATGATTTGTGCCAATGCATTATGGGACGCGAGTATACATGATGTAGAATCATCACCATAATAGCAGGAGATTAGGATGCTAACGTGGCAATGGTTCAGAACAAAAGAACACTTGACTATATTTCAGGTTCGGAGGAGAGGGACATGTAGATCAAAAGAGATTAGCATTATATTCATTTGCAACGTTTACATGTAAATGTAAACTAGTTTGTTTGTGAATGTAAGGCCATGCAATGGTTGAAATTTTGCATGAATGATATCCTAGGATAAACTCCTTTTTTAGCTCTAAACGCGTTCTACGTTTTATTAAATATTCATTATGGGTTTATGAATATTAAAAAAAAAGGTTGACAATAACTCACAAGGTTAACTTTACGAATGCAGACCAAGGAAGGCACACACACACACACACACACACACACACACACACACACACACACACACACACACACACACACACACACACACACACACACACACACACACACACACACACACACACACACACACACACACACACACACACACACACACACACACACACACACACACACACACCTTGCAGAGCCGGAGATAGCAGGGCCTGAAGTTGTGGGACCACTCGGAGACGCAGTGGGCCTCGTCGATGCAGGCGAAGGCCACCGGGGGGAGCTGGTGAGCCGGGGGGAGACAGCCACTGCCCGAGCCTCCCCCGCCCACCAGCGCCTCGGGGGAGAGGAGCAACACACACACCTGGCCTGACTTCACCTGGGGAGGGGGGGAGGGGGAGGTGGGGGAGGCAGCGGGGGAGAGACACAGCGGTGCAAAGTGCGATTATTACAAAAGTGTTACAAGACGTTTTAACACAATTCGATGGGTGATTATCACCGATTTAATTAGCTAGACAGTGTTCGTCTGCTCTCATCTTCACGCATTTCCAACAAGAAACGTTTCTTTGCCGCATGTATCCTTTGTACTCTGCGATGAGCCACGTTATGCTGAGCTTCCTTTAGGTGGCCATGTTTTTTTTCCTCCCGCCTTGAGTTACAACTTTCAGTGTGAACGCAATGTCAGAGGTTGGAAAAAGCCCATCCCAAGCAGTTCCCCCTCTCTCTCTGTCTGTTGTTAACCCCACGGTGAGTGCTGTGCTGTGCGTTACCTTTTCAATGGCCGCCTCTCTCTGCTTCATGGACATGTTGGAGTGGATGCAGGCTGCCTTCAATTTGGCTGGGATGCCCGACAGCTGGAGTTGGGGACACACACACACACACACACAAACACACACACACAGTGCAAGTTGCTTGTCAGAATACCTTTATACAATTGTAGTTCAGATGTGAAAATAACATGCAGCAAATAAGTCAGATAACAAAAAGATGTGTCATACCGTACCGTGTATTGTGAATGAATACATGAGTGAGACAATAAGTGAGTGAATGTATCAGTGAGTACCTGAATGAGGGACTATGTGACTGAGCGAACGGGTGAGTGAGGCAATAAGTGACTGTGAGTAAGTTAGTGAATAAGCGAGGGCCTTGTACCTGGTCGTCCATCAGTGACACGAGGGGTGAGATGACCAGGGCGATGCACTTTGACCTCTGGGCGTACAGGTACGCTGGGAGCTGATAGCACAGCGATTTACCCATCCCCGTGGATAACACCACCAGGGTCGAGAGACCTGCGCGGACAAAACAAGAGAGAAGCTGTTGATTTGTATTTTCCCTTTTTTTTTTAAGAGAGTGTGCGAGAAACAGAGAGGAAGAGAGACTGAAAGAGAGGGGGAGAGAGTGAGTTTAAGTAGGAAGTTGCAAACTTCCAACTCAAAATATAAGCGGAAATATAAAAAGGAATAAAAAGGAAGTACTTGAAACAAGTTCAAATGTAAAAGACAATTCCTCAATTTTACAGACGAGCAGTCAGTGTGTGTGTGTGTGTGTGTGTGTGTGTGTGTGTGTGTGTGTGTGTGTGTGTGTGTGTGTGTGTGTGTGTGTGTGTGTGTGTGTGTGTGTGTGTGTGTGTGTGTGTGCGTGCGTGCGTGCGTGCGTGCAGGCGTGCGTGTGTAGACGTGTGTGTGTGTGTACCTGACAGTATCCTCATGATGGCGTCCTCCTGTCCAGGTCTGAACGACTGATACCCCAGTTCTCTGAGCGCGTCGGTAACAGCCTCTGGGGTCGCTGCACAGACAGACGAAGATCGACGAAGATGAACTGTAAGTGCATATACTTCAAACGCTGTGACTGAAGTGTGAGATGAAGTGACGTACCGATACGCACGCAAATGTGTGCCAATAAACCGCTCCAGTGCAGTCGAGTAAGCGACCGAGAAACCTTTGCGCAAACACAAAATTGTAACAGCAGTTCTACGCATCAAATTGAAATTGAAACAAACGGCAACACGACCAGCAATGCCTTCGCCAACCACTGCGGCGGCCATTTTGACCAGAGACCCTTCGCAGAATTAACACTCATGCTTCACTAGTCTGCATGACGGGCGTCTCAACACCTCAGCCAGAAGCAGCCCAGGGTGCGACCGACGACTCTCCAGGTAGGTAGGTAGGTAGGTAGGTAGGTGTGTGTGTGTGTGTGTGTGTGTCTGTGTGCGGCGTTACCCTGGACTTTCCCGTCAGCCCCCGGGCTGTACAGTGGCTCCATGGAGGGCGGAGCCTCTGGCCGCTCATAGTCTGGACGGATGACGTTCAGCAGCACCTCATCACTCTGCTTGGCGTCCGGCCCCGGCAGCTCAGAAGGCTGCCCTTCCTCTGTGGTGGATGGGGTGTCTGGGGGGGGGGGGGGGGGAGATGGGATTAAAGCTGCACTGGGCCACCTTTCTCCTGCAGCTCTGTACCAAAACGTGCCCATCCACCAGTCAATCCATCACAGGAAGTCTCCTCTACTTCTCGAATTAAATGTTTCAAAAAAGGCCAGAAGAAGACAGCGAGTACCCAGTGATTGGCATTTCAGAGTCCCCGTTGCTCTGGCAACCTCTTCCAGGGTGGGCAGCTCAAACGGTTCTTCCACAGCCGGTTGGTCGTCGGGCACAGGAGGGGGTGGAGCTACAGGGCAGTGTTGATATTAGTTTGCTTCTCAGTCCCAAGTCCTTTACATGAAGGATTTCATATGTGACAGTGTTACTCATTAAGGAAAATAAAACACTACAAAGAAACAGTGGTGGTGTGTGTGTGTGTGTGTGTGTGTGTGTGTGTGACGTGGGCCGTGCGTGTGTGTGTGTGTGTGGGACGTGTGCGTGTGTGTGTGCGCGTGCGTGTGTGTGATGTGTGCGCGTGTGTGCGTGACGTGGGCGTGCGTGTGTGTGTGTGGGACGTGTGCGTGTGTGTGTGCATGTGCGTGTGTGTGTGTGTGACGTGTGCGTGTGCGTGTGTGAGTGTTTGTGCGTGTGTGTGTGTGTGTGCGTGCGTGCGTGTGTGTATGTGTGTGCGTGTGTGTGTGCGTGTGTGCGTGTGTGTTCCTAGTAGAGGATGGATACCTGACCCGAGCCCGATGGGCCGGGTCAGGTTCAGACAAATATTATGCTCGGGTTCGGGACGGGCTTGGTCACATTCTGGCGATTGTTTAATTTGTTTATTTACCCGCACGTTAACCCGCGCATGTTGCGCTTATCTGTTTGTTGACATTTCCAAATGCCTTGCAGTTGCTTGATAAAGGCGGGGCTTACATAAACACAGACGTAAACGTGTCATTAGTATGAAAAAAAAAAAAACTTTAACTGTGTCGGGTTCGGACGTAAAAAGCTTGATGTCTGTCGTGCTCGGGTCGGGTTCGGTTACTGTTCTGTCGGACGCGGGCCGGGGCTCAGACAGAAAATTCCGGCCCGATCCGCACTCTAGTTCCTACCTGGTCCCTTGCAGTCCATGGCCCAGTGCCCCGACCCTCCACACTTGTAGCAGGTGTCGCCCCTGGCGACTGAAACCCCCCCGGAAGCCGCCCCTCCTCCCTCTGAAGAATCCCCTCCCGGCCCCCTCCGCCGAAACGCTCGCCCTTCAGCTGGAACTTCTGCATGTACATCTGGAACACACACACACACACGCACGCACGCACACGCACACACACGCGCACATACGCACACACACACAGTTTTAATTGTTTAATTGTATATTCCTCTTCTGTTCTTATTTTTGCACCAAAAACAACCAGAAGCACCCGGCACACATAGATACATGAACACACACGCACACACACATACATACATACACCCGCACACACATACATACACCCGCGCACACACAAACACATGCACACACACACTCGCACAGACACACACACACACACACACACACACACACACACACACACACACACACACACACACACACACAACACACCACACACACACACACACACACACACACACACACACACACACACACACACACACACACACACACACTACCTGCTTGCGGAGGGCCTGCTCCTCGCAGGGCGTAGCCCTTGACGTGAGACTTGTTCTTCAGGTTGATCTTAACAAAGTTGCCGTCAGAGATTTTACTCCCTCTGCTTTAATACAAAACAAATAACGCAAATCAAAACAAAATCACCTCATCTAACCAATCAGGAGGGCAGGATAGTCTCGTCTTCTCGTCTGTCAGACTCTCTTTAAAATGTCTGCTAGATGACATAATGCATACATTATGTCATTAGTGGTGGATACAACATGGATTGATATTGTGCACTTATTACAATATATATTTTATATAGTATTATATATAGAAATAAGTGCACAATATCTATCCATGATGTATCCACCACTCTCCACCAAAACACTTCTGATGTGGATCCATTCTCAGCCCACTGCTGTTTGTAAACCAAACTACAAGAGGGCTTCACCCAGTTAAACTCAACTACAGCACGCAACACTACTGCAACCCATAAACCCCCCCTACCAGGGTCTTGGGTGTTGTGGGGGTTCGGTCTCTCACCTGGCCGGCTGGGTCTTGTAGGCCCTGTAGGCTCTGGCCCCCTCCTCCACCTCGCCCCAGCAGGTTCTCCTGGGGATCCTGAGCAACAGGAGCATCAGACGGTTCAAACATCACCAGCACGCAGCGTGATCGTGTTGTTATTAGTACGGATACTGAAAAACATATGCGGAAAAGGAAAAGGTCTGGAACAAATATAGATGACCTCAGCAATTAACCAGCGTGAGGGTTTTGATTGCACCTTACCTTTTCCGGTGCTTTCGTTTTTGTACTCTCCTCTTCCTCCTCGTCCGGCTCCGCCCCCTTTTTCACCCTCTTCTTCCTCTTGGTTTCTTTTTGGACCGGTGTGGTGCCTCCATCCGCACCACCACCTCCTCCACCTCCCTCCTCCTCCCCCCTCCTCCGTCTTCTTCTTCTTCCTGGGTCCCCTCTTCCTCTTCGTCGGCGCCCCCTGCTGCTGCTCCTCCTCCTCATGTCCGTCTCCCCCCTCTTCCTCCCGCTGCCTCTTCCTCCCTCGCTTGCTCGCCTTCGTCGCTCGAACCGGCACCTCCTCCTCGCCGGCCTGCTCCGACGTCTCGGCCGCCGTCGGCTGCTCATCCGGCTCCTTCCTGTTGCCACTCCCCCCTTTGGCCTTGGCAACGCGGCGTGCAGGGGGGTTAGCATCAGCGGTGGCCTCCTCAGCGGCGGCGGTGCCAGGTGTGGCGCCGTCCGACGCCTCGGTCGCTTCCCTGGTCGCTCGCCTCTTCCCGGCCGCGTCTTGGCTCGCCGGCTCGTCGTCCAGTTTCGCTTTCTTTTCCGTCTTGTTTTCCTTTCCATCCTCTCCTCCTCCTCCTGCTCCTCCTCCTCCCGCTGTCCCCGGTCTCCCCCTCGTCTCCCCGGTCCCATCCCTCCCCCCGGGCCGGGCCCCGCTCTGGGCCGGGCCCTGCGTGTTGCCGGCGACGGGCTTGTCCTCCCCCGTCCACCTCCCCGAACACCTGGCACCGCTGCAGCCAGCCGTGGTCCACCGAGCCCAGCCGGCTCAGGAGCGACGGCCCGCCGCCCGGCCCGGCCCACCGCGGAACCCCCCGTGCCGCTCGCCGCCCAGGCCCGGCGGGGACCCGGCGTCGCTGTCGGCGGGACCGCCCGCTGCCCGTGGCGTCCTTGGGTCCGTCTCGCCGTCCGCATCGTCTGGAGGTTCCACGCCCACGCCCACTCTCCCCGAGACTCCGGCGGTCCTTCCCGGCGTTCCCGTTGCCATGGCCGCGGGAGCCGTACGGGCCGGCCTGGGGGATGGGAACTCCAACCCGGGGGAGTGGCCGTGCAGCGGCGTGGGGGGCAACGGTTCGAAGGCCTCAAACGGCGCCTCGGGCTCCTGTGGGGCCGGGGAGCCTACGAAGGGGCTGCCGACGCGTCTGCGGAGAGAGGAACCAGGTCAAGGTCAAAGGTCAAGTGTGATCCAAGCTAGCGTAACATTAAAAAAACAAATAATGTAGAAATCGCTGGCGTTGCTCCTCTCTCCGTGGAGTACCTGGGGCTGAAGGGGCTACTGACGCGGCCCAGACTGGGCAGGGCCCGGGCCAGGCGGTCTGAGGGGGGACGCGGTGGCGGCGGTGGTAGCATTGGCTCCGGGGCTGTTTGGCTGCTCGGTCAGCCTGTCTTTCCAGGACTTGAGGGCGTGCGTCCAGGGTCAAAGACTTCCTCAGGGAGACGGGCCTCTCCTGGGGAGATCCCAGCAAAGCGACAGAGATCAATAAAATGAAGTTAAGTTAAGTTAAGGGTTAGGTTTTTAGTCGTTTCATATTTAGCTGCTGACAGTCACATGTCATATATAATAATAATATTATATAATATTCTATATTACATTGAATATAGATTTGACATTTACAAATTCCTGTCTCACATTATGGGTCTTATGTTGTTCTGATTCTGAAAATATAAGATGTTAACCAACAAAGCATAATAAGTATGCGCTGTTTATTTGAGGCGAATGGATTCACTGCAGAGTCTCCAGAGTAGTGGATGAGTACACTGGGTGTGTTAGAACTGGTTTGGTGCAGTCATGAATTAGGAATTAGGAACCAGCAGAACAACATTACATTCTCAAATTTGTAATATAAAATGTGTCCCGCCAGCATCAAAACTACAACATTGTCAAATTATGATTCATCCTCATCGTTTGAATGGTGTATCCAATGACAGTTCTTTGGCTATTTTACAACTATTAGTCATTGGGCAGACAGTGTTATCCTGCGAGTACAGGTCACTTTGAAGCAGGAAGTGCATCTGACTCAAGGACGCCTACCGGGAGACTACAGACATTGGGGTTCGAACCCACAGCCCTTCAGCGGTCACTTACATTTACATTTAGGGGCATTTTTAGCAGACGCTTTTATCCGAAGCGACTTACAACGAGTACATTTGTCATAAGAAGGTGAACCATTTCATTGCAGCTCATACAGTAAAGAAAGTCACCATAACAAGTTTTTAGGCATTTCCAATCGCTAGGTCAACCATTGCAAGTGTCCAACATCTCTAACTACAAGTGCCAAGTTACAAAGCACAATCAACGCACTTAAACTACAAGTCAAGTCAGAGGGCGGTCAGACACCCCTCACCAGGCTCACCTTGCCCAGGGCGCCCAGGTTACTCTTCAGCTTGGCGGCGTAGTACTGGGAGGACGCCTGGAGGCCGTCCCGCTCCGTGGGGGTTGAGCCTGGGCGAGGGGACCGGCATGTTGCTCGCGGTTCAGGTGGGCCGCCCAGGAATCAGAGCCCTGGGTGGGGGGAGACACGGAGAGAGAGAAGGGGAGAAGGGTTCGTTAAAGAGGTGGTGGAACGAAGAGACGCGAGGGTTTCTTTATACAGTGACCCAAAAATGTTAAGTGTGGATCCATGAGTTGCTATATTCTGTGTATTTTATATGGAAGAACATAAATAAATTATAGGCGTTACAGAGATTGCTCATAAACAGCGCCACCTAGAGGCTTTCCTAGTGTGCGACATGAACGTGACGCCTAGAATATAGAATTTTTCACCAGGCCCTAAAACTTTGCCCAAAAATTTTTAGTTTTCGTATATGTTCAGATAGTGCAAATCAACGTCATCTTTTTGTATTAGTTAAACCTTGCGCCTCTCCTGCAATCTTCAGACTATTAAGTATAAACCTAACTTGGCTATGTCACATGTGCATGGTCAGATTCCGACCAAAACTGGACAGACAGCAAGATAAGCATTATATTCCACCGGTGTTCCTGTTCCTCAACAAAGCATCTACATCTACGGACCACTTTCTCAGTGCACCGTCGTGGCTTAGGTGGTGATCCATGAAGTCATTGTAGATGTCAAACTTAAGTCATGATTGATATGTAATAGCCATGGAAGCAGATCAGTGCAGTACATGCAGTGAACATACTGTGTTTTGATGATGATTATACACACCAAATACAAGCCGATTCCTCCTTGTTGTTATAACACAGACATAAAACTATTATATTCAGCAGAAGACTCCTCTCACTGGGATGCACCACAGAGCGACATTGGAAATCATAGGAAATCATTCCTGCCTGTGGTCATCAACTATATAATGTGTGACTATCATCTTAGTTTCGCTGCAATAGCGGCTCATTCACACTGCATAACTGGTAATTTCACTGCATAACATTCCATTACCTTATCCTACATGCTACATCTTTGTGTATGCTATTTATCTCTATAGTGTATGCCCTAGATGTATGTACATTTATGTATATTTTTATATATATATTTTTTTTTTTTGTATATTGTTACATAGGTTTTTTATATGATATATTTATATATTCTAACACTCTACTAGTGTCTGTCTCTTTTTTTTCCCTGGAGTATTGTAACGAATGCTATTTCCCTCAGGGATCATGAAAGTATTTCAGTCTGTCTGTCTGTCTTACCTTTGGATTTGCCTTGACCTCCACAGTAGCTCCGTTCTGTCCACTTGGGTCACACTGGCGGTCAGTGTTTTCCTTGGCTTGCTTTAAACTGCGGTACTCCTTATAGAGTTCTGCAAAGCATCAGTCCAACCAAATGCATACGTTTTGTGTCAGACCAAATACGACAAAACACTTGCAATTGCATCAATACAATGCAAAGGAAAGAAAAACAAAGACAAACTCAACTCACCTTTTGTATCTTCAGGGGCATTGTCAATGTCCTCCTGAAACAAACCGAAAAGAACACAGTTTGATGGACCTTAACGTGTGTGTGTGTGTGTGTGTGATCAAGTTGGTCCACGGTGACAGTGTACAGTATATACAGACTCGTATAACTCACCTTGTTGGGTTTCCTTTGCTGTAGTTGCACGAACGACTTGCTCCCATTTCTTAAGCAGTACCTTCACCTCGTTATATCGATCCATCTTGTCTTGATCGATACTCTTACATTCACTGTAGTTCTTCCTGTCGTGTAGCTAACCATTCATTCCCGTTCGGCACCGGATTGACAGCCATTCATTGACAGTAAGCCGAAATTTGGTCAAAATTCAGCAAGTCATTATCGTGTGCCTGTACGAACGCAAAGAGCTATTTTATTCAATAAAACGGGTGTTTCTAGCTACTTTGGTATGTAAACACAAAGAGTGATGGTAAACACAAAGAGTGATGTGAGTGAGGTATCCGTGTTGTGTTGTTTATGATTTTCGCGCGCTAACACGTGACGTCAGGGGTTGCCATGTCCGGTAGAGAATCCTCTTTTCCCGGTCCACCTTTCTTGACATCCACGTGACGCGTTAT
>JAXIVH010001423.1:15000-24112 GCA_036785325.1 Urophycis tenuis | reverse complement strand
GTAATGATCACGCTTGACAACACAAACCATATCGCCGAAATAATAATGAATAATATAAAGTGTGTACCAGACGGGAGTGCATGAGAGCAGGAACCTGCATATGAGGCATTGTAGCATTGACGTCAGAGACGGGAATGAATAGAGAGGAAGGGAGAAGAGATACAGGCAGGATATGATAGAGAGAGAGAGAGAGAGAGAGAGAGAGAGAGAGAGGAGAGAGAGAGAGAGAGAGAGAGAGAGAGAGAGAGAGAGAGAGAGAGGCTATGCCTGCTTGTGTGTGTGTGTGTGTGTGTGTGTGTGTGTGTGTGTGTGTGTGTGTGTGTGTGTATAATACACAATGGTATGATTCTTTAGAAAGTACAAGAAATAAATAGATTGTAGACATATTTTCGGACATGCGTGCCTACATACATTCATACATACAGACTAGGATGACTAATGATAACATAATACAACCACCAATAACAACAACAACAACAACAACAATAATAATATATAATAATAATAATAATAATAATAATAATAATAATAATAATAATAATAATAATAATAATAATAATAATGAAAACAGTGCATTTTATTTGTGTAGCGTTTTTTTCTCCACTTACAGCAACACAAAATAGTTAAGCAGAGAAACAAAACAAAATATCCACATGGGTGACATTAAAACATTTAGAGGGGTACAAACGAAGGAGCAGGAAGGAGCCGGGGCAACGGGGAGAGTTAGATGTTAAACGCCATTGAAAAAGGAGATCTAGTTCAAAGTTCTAAGCGGTACACGAACCGACTGCATTCATAACGTCGGCCAATATGGGTGAGCGCCCTCCTGCTGGCCCGCTGACATTTCTACCAGCACCAACCCGTCTCCCGTCCGAACGGCAGACCGGGGCGCACGCCACCGGGCAGATGTTTCGGGGTGGTGTAAGGTTCTGGTGGGGGTGGAGAGTGGGCTGGCGCTGGGTGGGCGGGTAATGGGGAAGATTCCAGTGAGACGCGAGGGGAGCCCGGGGGCGAAGTGCTTTGTGAGGAGGTGAGGAGATTTTGGAAATGCGTGAGTTGCTTGATGGGGAGCCAGCGGGGGTTTTTGGAGGACCGGGCTGATGCGTGAGCGAGTGAGCCAACAGCCAGCGGAGCCCCGGAAGAGCCGTAATTTGTTGAGTAATTTGTTGGATATTCCATAGAGGATGCTACTGCGGTAGTCTGGAGGTGATGAATGCGTGGCTGAGTGTTTCAGCAGCAGATAAGGAAAGGCATGGTGGATGCGCACATGCTGAACGCGCACGCACACACACACACACACACACACACCACACGCACACGCACGACACACAAACCACACGCACACACACACACACACACACACACACACACACACACACAACACCGAGTCACACTCACCTCGCGCCATCACACACATACACCCACATACACACGCACACACACTCTCTCACACACACACACACACCACACACACACTCACCACACCACACACCACACACATACACCCACATACACACTCGCCACCACACACATACACCCCACACCACACGCGCACGACACATGCTCAGACAGACATAACGCTGGCCAGTGGACCAACAGACATGTTTGAGGGGTGTTGATGGGGAAGCCTCTGTGTGTCTTTGGTGCGCTGACTCTCAGCCCGTCTGGAAGACATTTTCAAGTGTTCATTCACAGGTCTGTGCCTACACACACTGGCTGTCACAACCATGATGCATGCCTCCACAAACAATGTGCATGCAGACACTGACACACACTACCACGTACACACACACACACACACACACACAAACTCATTAACACATAACACACACACATCACAATCACACACATACCGACACACACACACACACACACACACACACACACACACACACACACCACACACACACACACACGAAATACAGCTGGTTGGTGTGGTGTGTGTGAAGGTGAGGCCTGTGAAATGTTTATTCCGTCTGGCCGTTCAGCATCTCAGTCTGTGAGAACACACACACACATACACACACACACACACACACACACACACAACACACACAACACACACACACACACACACACACACACACACACACACACACACACACACACAGCACACACACACACACACACACACACACACACACACACACACAGATACACACACTCACACACAGACACACACACACACACACACACACACACACAGAGACACACACCTTGCAGCATACCCCTCCCCCCCCCCCCCCCTTGCATTACTCACATGTTTACCACACCTGCGACCCAAAAGAACCGCCACTGTGGACCCACAAGGGCCCGCTCTGCGTCCGCGCTCGCCGTCTATCTGCGAGTCAGTGAGGGTTAATGTCATCCTAATTAATGATCTGTGATCTGATATCTGATTCTGTTATTTATAGGCTCCTGCATTACTGAATGGCCAACACACAGTTCAGCTCTCACATGTCTTCCCCCATCTGGCACAGTAAGGCGTTTGACCAAGTGTTCATTTGATGAACACACACGCACACGCACACACACACACACAGACACCGACACACACAGACCCACAGCGCACACACACACGCGCACACACACACACGCACGCACACACACACAGCACAGCACGCACGCACACACACACACAGACACGCACCACAGCACACACACACGCACACACACACACAGGCACACACACACAACCACACACACACACTCACACACACGCACACACGCACACACACACACACACACACAAACCCACAGCACATCTTCATTCATTATTTCTCGAGGCAGAGTACCCCGGAGAAATGTACACATTTATCCTCTTTACAACCGTCATGACTGTCACATACCACTGGCATCAATTACTGACTACGTTGTGACCATGTTAAGATAGCTCTGCCCGCACATAGATACTGTAAACCAACGCCTGCCATGGTAACTGTCCATTAATGTGATGAGAGCCAAGATATGTGATATAACTCTGTATTCATGATGGAGGGTGAATTGTTTTTCGCAATCTTTCCTCCAACATGCTAAAGTACCGATGTTTGACCTGAAAAACGTGTATAATAAACGTATAGAGATAGTCCGCAATGTTGGATTATCACAGACAAATGGTGTGGAAAGGTTGACAATGGCGTTCAGCGTGTACTGAATGTCAAGGGGCTGATTTTTTGCTTTGACTGTTTTGGGTTATGACCATGTGTGGTCATTGGTTCCAACCAGGAGTATAATGGAATACATAACGCAGGATGTTACGTGTAACAAATTACCGGGCAGAAACGCAAGATGAACATGAATAATCAATTATGGGTGATGCTGCGCTGTGTAATACTGCGGGGGGGGGGGGATGGGCGCTGAGGTAATTGGGTGGTGGGGACACACCTGAGGCTAACGAGGCTGCCTGTGCGTGGGCTACGAGGAGAGCGCGGTTTTGCCTCGGCCGTTCAGCCCGCCCCCTGCTCTGCGCTAACGTCGGGGCCGGCCGCCAGGACGCTAACTACTAGCTTAGCGACTTAGCTCTGGTTTGCGCATTAGCATAAAAAAAAAAAGCTTAGTCGTTCTGTGTAACGCTTGCCGGTAGACCCTGTCTGTTGTGTTTGCGTGAATAGAATAGAATACAATAGAATAGAATAGAAATACTTTATTGATCCCAAGCTGGGAAATTACAATTGTGTGTACTGTGGACGTAGCCATAGTGGGGGTGGTGGTGATAGTGTGAGGCAGGTTGCGGTTGCTGTGGTAACCCCCCCCCCCCCCCCCCCAACGCAGGTGTGCCTTCCAGAGACTCGCCGCTCGGTGTAGCGCGCGGCGCCTTCCGCTCGCAAACTCAAAGCCCGGACCAGTTTCTTCCACCGAGCCAAGATGTCTCCCACGCCGCAGCACCTCTCCCCCGCGCCCTGACGCTGGCCACCGGCGGCGCCGCCCCAAATTCCAACGTCCAAGTGGCTGGTTCTGGTTCTGGTTCACAAGCTGCGCGGCGAACGGATCAGGCCCTTCCGGCCCCTTCCGGCGTGCAGGCCCTTACGCTCCCCCCCCCCCCCCCCCCCACCCGGCCCCGCCCCCCCCCCCCCGGCCCCCCACCCAACGACTGCCAAGCGTCTTCCTACTCCCACGCCACGCGGGAGCCCCTGGCAGCCAGCTGGCTGTCCCGGCTCCTCAATGGCGGCAGGCAGGAGCTCGCCAGCGACAACCCTGAGACCCATCATGGTCCCTTCAGGTGTCAGACACCTTTTGGCTCTCGGTGAATGAGAAGAGAACAGAAAACACCGACACGTCTCTGCTCTGTGTCTCTCTTCTTTTGGGCACCGGAGCACTTACTTAAGCAGTTGCCGTGCACGTTGGGAAGTTGCGTGCGCTCAAATGAGTCTTGCACTTTTTTTGGGGTTAAAGTGTGTCTGTCTGTCTGTCTGTCAGTTTATCTCCACTGTTTGAATGCACTTACTGTAAGAGTCGCTTTGGACAAAAGCGTCTGCTAAATGTATCACATGTATTGTAATGTAATCATCAACACTCACTGGTGTCCTGCTGTTTGATAAATAACTAGATATTTATATCAAATACAGATATTTGACCCACAGCCCTGGTTGTGTTGCTCTGAACGAAGCCTGGACCTGACTGGGTGAGATAAAGATGGGGGCAGTAATCTTTTCTTTTCTTAGATGGGTCAGTGGTGTGTCACAAGCACAAATCAATTCAAATACGTATTGTGAATTACAAACATCTTAAGAAACAGACCGAAAACATCTTTGGCTAACGTTATTGCATTGCCTCAGAACATGATTTGATTACTTTCAAATGAATAAATGTGATCACCAATGTTTGTGGGAAGGAATGGCAAACTTTGTTTACTCCATTATCAAAGAGCACATCATCAATTATCTATGCACACATAACCAAATGATGACAATCGTAATTAGCAACGCTCCACAGGAAACCCTGTCAATCTTATATTCATAGATGTTCTCTCCTTTGGCCTCTATTCTTTTTTTTCTCAAAGCTGAATCATATTTGGGGATTTCCTACTCCTCGTTTTGATCATAACGCCCCCCCCCCCCCCCCCCTCCCACACCGCCCCCCCCTCTGCTCAAAGACAACCCTAGCATGTTGTGCTCCTTGCGCCAGAGTGAAGCTCAGTTCCGGAAGCAGACCATAACGGCCACTGAAAGCAATCCAGCCAAAGTATTGCGCGCGCGCGCGCGCGCGCGATTTGCCTTTGTATTTCTCTCCTCCACACAGCCCAGTCATCATCACTGGGCATCTTGCCGTTCCTTGCTCAACCGCCCCTCGGCGTCTCACCATCATCACCACACACCAAACTGAAAAAAAAACCCACTCACCCTCCTCTTTTTCCTTTTTTTTACGTTCGAGCGCACAGAGCCATTGCAGCTTCTCCAGGAACTCTCCACTCCCCCCTCCATCCTTCCCATGAGGATCGCTCCTCCCTTTTCCGTTTTTTGCCACCCTCTCTCATTCTTGACCCGGATCAGTGACGTAGGAGATTCCACGAAGCTCTCTGCCGTGGGCGCGTGCGAGGTGCCCCTGTATAAATAGGAGACTGGTTCCCACCAAACGGCACTCTCTCAGTCTCAGTCGCTCCGAACTCAGGAACCAGAGCATCAGCGGAGATAGCAGGAATTGTTTCGTCCTTACTGGCTAACTCGCATTGGGCTTTGGTTCAGGATGGAAACGTCCACGATTTCTCGGAGCCGACGTTGCGCCATTATGCGCAATTGCAAAAGTAAGTGAAGTTTTCTTTCGCAGTAATTGGTCCTACTAGGTCATCGCAACAAATAGGCTTATGTGTTGTTTTTTTGTTACATGTAGCCGATATTGTGTTATTGAACGTTGCAATAGCTAAAATAACAACTTTGAATCTTGTTGGTATGTAGTTTGTGAGTTTAATAGTTTATTGAGGCAAAATCGAGAGATCGTTTCTCAAGTTATAGGCCTACGTGGTTAAATTTGATCACAAAAACATGCAACCACTTGCAAAAATGCGTCAAGTGAAGTTATTGAAACATTTAGTCTTCACGTTAATGCATTAATTTGACATTTATAATGTTTAAACATACATTTGATACGTGTTTTATCAAAGTCTACTTTAACATCCTAATACATGCTGTGCGTAATGGTTGCTCCAAATAGCTCTTACGCCCATTGCGCATGTGTTTAAATAAGTATTCGGCGTACAAACTGAGTATTGAAAAAGTCATCATTATAAAGTAACTACTGAACAGGAAAAATACACATCATTTGACATTGTCCGGCATTACAGCACCATGGATAGCGCCTTTACTTTTCAGCAGCCTCGTTTAGATTCTAACGATTCTGCTGCCTTTTGTTTCTTTTCCCTCCGTCAGGTGGCCTCTCTCTCTGGCTGGTGGTGTGGCTGGTCCTCGGCAAGCCCAATCCGGTTTCGGCGTGCCCGCATAACTGCGTGTGCTACCCGACGCCAATGACCGTGAGCTGCCAGGCGCAAAACTTTACCACCGTCCCAGTCGGAGTGCCCTATGAGTCGCAGCGCGTGTTTCTCCAGAACAACCGGATTACTGAGCTTAGAGTTGGCTCCTTTGGCTTCGGGACTCAGGTGAGCAAAACACTTCTGAACGAAAATCGATACCATCTTGAACTATCGGTATAAAAAAAACGTAATGACAATCAGCAGGACACTTTTTAGGTCCAGCTTTGAGCTTTTTCTTGCATATGGCCGAGCCACTGCATTAACGTGTCCCCCCTCGTGACTGCCAGGTTCTGTGGCTGTTTGCCAACAACCTCACGTGGATCGAGGGCGGAGCCTTCAGTGAGATGAGGGACTTGGAGGAGTTGGACCTGGGGGACAACCCTACGCTGCACCGGCTGGAGGGGGGAGCCTTCCGGGGCCTGGAGAAGCTCCAGAGTCTCCACATGCACCGGTGCCGCCTCAAGGCCCTGCCCCACAACATATTCCACAAACTCTACAGCCTGCAGTTCCTGTATCTGCAGGTAGGGGGCAACCAGTCAGACCATTCTGAGCACCGGAACACACTGACTACACGCATGCGCACAATCCTCACACACACACAAGCATCCACATTCTCATCACGTCGCCTTGCCTCACTGTGAATCTGATCCGTTTTTTTTTAATTTTATTATTTTTTTATTCGATTCCAGGAGAACCATCTCCACTTCCTGCAGGACGACATCTTCTCCGACCTCATCAACCTCAGCCAGCTCTTCCTGCACGGCAACCGCATCCGCACGCTCTCGGAGAACGTGTTCCACGGCCTGGTCAACCTGGACCGCCTGCTCCTCCACGACAACCGCATCCGGCAGGTGAACCGCCGCGCCTTCCGCGACCTGGGCCGCGTCACCATGCTCTTCCTGTTCAACAACTCGCTGGCTGAGATGCCCAGCCAGGCCCTGAGGGACACCCAGGGCATCGAGTTCCTCCGCCTCAACGCCAACCCCTGGTCCTGCGGCTGCGAGTCACGCCCCGTGTGGGAGTGGTTCCGCGAGGCCCGCGTCTCCTCCTCCGAGGTCATCTGCGCCTCGCCCGCCAACCGCCGCGGCCAGGACCTCCGCTTCCTCCGGGAGATGGACTACGCCCTGTGCCCCGTGCCCGACCCCGGCTCCATCGGCGGCTCCACCACCACCACCTTCAGCACCAAGACCCGCTGGTGGTTCTCCAAGAACAAGCCCCAGTCCTCCAGCAAAGGCGTGTACGAGAAGTCCTCGGAGACGGTGAAGGCCGGCCTGTACGGTAAGAGCCCCGCGGCGTCCACGTCGGTGGTGAAGTACGAGCTGGGCGACGACGAGCTGGCCCTGCCCAAGCTGGACCCCGAGGAGTACTGGGCCAACTACGGCAACGAGGACTCCGGCGTCACCCTGCGCTGCTTCGAGCTGGAGTGCCCGCCCGACTTCGACCTCACGCCCTCCTCCTCCTCCTTACCCTCCTCGTCCCCTCTCCTCCTCTGCCTCTCGGCGCTCTCGCTCTTCGCCCTGTCCGACCTCCACCAGCTGTTCGGCTGAACGAAGAGACTCTTTGGTCCTGCGTCCCACCCCGCCCCTTTCCTCCCCTTCCCTCCCCTCCATGGGTCTTGTTTTAAAGGCTGAGGGAGCGGGGAAGGGGTCCCCGTTGGTAGAACTGTCCACAAGATCCCCCCCTTTGCCCGCGTTGCTGAGCTATTGCGTCTGTACAGACGCGCTCCAGCTAGGGAGATAGGGGTGGGGGTGTGGGGCAGCAGTGCTGACGACTGTGGTGTGCTTGTTCGCAGGGCTCAACGTGCACCAAGGTCTGCTGAGCTATGCTTCAGCCACGGCCGCGTGTCTATACTATGCCGCACGGCAGCACAGGTTTCCGGTGGTCATCGAAGCCAGTGGCGCTTGGATGACATGATCCACTGTTGTTATTTAACAACTTCGCTATAAGCACACAACGTAATACTGTTGTGATGAGTGCAGAATATAATCTTAACGGGTTGCAGTAAAGCACAGGAGCTCGACCACACAGTTTGACAGTGTCTGGTAAATAAGTCTTTACAATGTACAGATTTTAGAGTGTTTTACTAATCTTTATTTTTTATTATTCACAGTCTATATAAATCTGTTGATTACTACACTTCTATCCAGTCATACTGGAAGGGCTAGCACACGGATGAGAAGACAGAGAGCGAGCGGGAGAGCGAGAGGGAGAGCCAGAGAGGGAGAGAGAGAGCGAGACAGACAGACGGCAACAGGACAGACAAGCTATCTCACGGAGGGAGAGGGCAGGATGAGCTAATGCAACACGACAGGAAGGAAGAGGAGTCCAAGGCTATCCAACGTGAGTGGGCAGGCACAGTGGCGAGGGAACGAGGAAGATAGGAGAAAAAAACAAACAAACAAACCATTACAAGAGTACAAGTAGAGAACAAGCTGAAGGGAGAAGACGAATGAAGAAGGATAGAGAAGGACGAGAGTGGTGGGGGTCCCATCTCACAGAGAGAGGGCAAGGAAGACCGGCAGATGGAAGCATTGTGAGGATGAGGCAGGTCAAGGTGGCACGGCAGAGAGGACAACGCGGAGAGCCAAAGACAGCAGAGCAGTCGAGGCAGCCACAGGAACAGTAGTGCAGGACACGGGCAGAGATTCA
>JAXIVH010001423.1:0-7500 GCA_036785325.1 Urophycis tenuis | reverse complement strand
CAGACCGATGCGGACCTGGATGTCGTCATCGATGTTGCAGGAGGGGGACAGAATGCTGCCTAGGTAGGTGAAGTGTGGGACGATGGCAAGGGGATGACCATCGAGGGTGAAGGTGGGCACGCGTGTTTGGGGGGTGAACTCCTGAACAACTATCTGTGTTTTCTTTATGTTGACTTGGAGACCAATGGCACTGTAGATGGAGGCGACCACATTCAGCGCACGCTGTAGGGATTCTGGTGAGTGGGCGAGGAGAGCACAGTCATCTGCATACTGTAGCTCTAAGATGTGTTGGGTGGTGGTTTTGGTGAAGGCTTGGAGGCGCCGAATGTTGAAGAGGTTGCCATCCAGTCTGTACTGTATCTGTACCCCGTCAGAGGGGTCCAGGAGTTTGTGGGAGAGCAGGGTGACTGTGGAGAGGAATATGTTGAAGATGGTTGGGGCTAGGACACACCCTTGCTTGACCCCGATATTCACACTGAAGAATGGAGATTGTTGGCCACCAACGCTCACACAGGCTTGCATCCCATCATGGAATTGCCGCAAGATGTTCCTGAACTTTGGTGGAACCCCCAGCTTCCCCAGCACTTCCCACAGCAGTTCCCGGTTTACCGTGTCGAAGGCCTTGGACAGATCGATGAAAGCTAGGTACAGGTTTTTGCAGTGTTCTCTGCATTTTTCCTGTACCTGTCTAGCAACAAAAATCATGTCTGCAGTGCTTCGCTGTTGCCTAAAGCCACACTGGGACTCCGGTAGGATGTTGTCGGTAGCATGGGATGCTAGTCGAAATAGCATGATCCGTGCTAGCACCTTCCCGGCAACTGACAAGAGGGAAATGCCTCTGCTGTTACCGCAGTCTGCTTTGTCTCCTCTACGCTTAAAGATTGTGATGATGTTGGCATCTTTCCAATCTTGCGGGATGACTTCAGATGACCAGATGGTACTGATCAGTTGGTGTAGTCTGCGGGTGAGGAGGTATCCACCATGCTTCAGGATTTCTGCCGGGACTCCATCAAGGCCCGGGCTCTTGTTGTTCTTCAAGCCAGCAATGGCTTTTCCTACCTCAGCAAAGCTGGGGGAGGAGTCCAGATCGGTGACGGTTGGCAGGCATGGGAGGTCGGCAAGTGTGTCCATCCTGGATGGATATGAGGTGTTCAGCAGGGTGTTGAAGTGCTCAGCCCACCTGTCAAGGATCTGTTGTTTGTCCTTGTACAGGATGGTACCATCTGCTGATCTGACCGGGGTTATCTTCTTCCTCTGTGGGCCATAGACAGCCTTGATGGCGTCATAGAAAGCGTGTGAGTTGTTGGTGTCCGCGTGATGCTGTATCTCACTGGCTTTCTTTGTCCACCAGTCATTCTCCATGGCTCTGAGGGTGCGCTGGGTTTCAGCCCGGATGTTGTTGAAGCGGGCCTTCAGCGAGGTGGATTGGGGGTTGGAGAGGTGAGCTGCAAGGGCTTTGTATTTTGCCTGAAGTAGGTTATGGATACCTGGTGCACTGTTGTCAAACCAGTCTTGGTGTCTCTGTCTGGTGTACCCTACAGACTCTACTGCCGCCTGGTGAATAGCAGCGCGTAGGGTGCTCCAGGTGAAGCTGACGTCGGGATCAGCTGGTGTTTCAGGGAGCTTAGACAGCTGTAAGGCGATCTGTTCCCTTAGCTGGTTGACTGAGTGCGGGGACTTCAATGCATCACAGTTGAGCTTCCTGCAGGGTGATGTTTTCCTCAGTGGGGGACGGAGTTCCAGGGTGAGTTTAGCTCTGATCAGGCGGTGATCAGTCCAACAGTCTGCTCCACGCATGGCTCTGGTGACTCGCACCTCCTTCCTGTCAGCTTGGCGGACAATGATGTAATCAAGGAGGTGCCAGTGTTTAGAGCGGGGGTGTTGCCAGGAGGTCTTGAATTTGTTCTTCAGTTGGAACAAGGTGTTGGTGATGACCAGCCGATACTCAGAGCAGAGAGTGAGGAGGCGACGACCATTTTCGTTGAGGTTCCCAACACCGTGCTGCCCAAGCACATCCTTCCATAATGCACCGTCAGAGCCCACTCTCGCGTTAAAGTCCCCGAGGAGAATGAGCTTGTCGGTGGAGGGTGTTACATTTATGGCGGATTGCAGGGAGGCATAGAAAAGTTCCTTGCACTCAGGGTCAGCATCCAGTGTTGGGGCATACGCACTGATGAGGGTGGCATGACGGTTGTTGGTGAGGGGAATCCGCCAGGTCATCAGTCTTTCATTGATGCCGACCGGGGGTTCTGGGCACCTGTGAAGTAGGCTTGATCGCACAGCAAAACCAACACCATGGAGGCGGCGGGAGCCTTCTGGAAGTCCCCTCCAGAAGAAGGTGTAGCCTTCTCCCACCTCTGTTATAGAATCCTCACCATGGAGGCGGGTTTCGCTAAGAGCTGCGATATCGATGTTGTATCTCTGCAGCTCGTGTGCGATCAGCGCTGTTCTTCTTTGGGGACGAGAGGAGTCATCACGCGCATCCAAAAGTGTGCGGATGTTCCAGGTTGCAACGGTGAGATTAACGTGGGTTTTCTTATATTTCTTATATTTTCGACCGCGTGAAGGGATGACCCGGCAGCTGCGGCAGGCTGCCCGGGTTGAACGGAACAGACCTTTTTTAGGCCACCTTTTCTAGGCCCTTCCCTCTCAGGGTGAGCAGGGAGGAGCTGCTCAGTCGCGTGAGGAGCTGCCGGAGAGGAGCGCTGTTCCATCCCACTCCTCGGCGACCATCTATCTCACGCCGCCTAACGTGCAGGGTTGGGCTAGATACTCCCAGTCACATCCTGACCTGTACCTACCGCCCTTCCCCAACGCCGCAGGACTTGTTATGGGGGGGAGGGGATGGGGTGGGATGGGGGTGGGGTATTTGGAGCAGGCCTGCGCAGGAGAGTAGATTATAGTGAGGGTAGTGGTGCGCAGTCACTGACCTCACTGTCTTGGCTCCCCCCTACATTCTCCAGTGGCATGCAAAGCACGACGACCTTCAGTGGAGGAGAGTTGCAGAAGACTGCCAGAACACCAGGTCTGTTGGTGACTGCCTAATGCGGGTTATCTCCACAGGTTTTTGTTCGGAGTTTCCTTCTCCTAGCTGGGTTGCCTGCCATGGCTATGAGCCCCAACCACCCACCCAACATCTTCGCCCACTCCGCCGTTGGGGTCTTAACTATTTACCCATAGCTGGAGCTATTTACCCATAGCTGGGACAGTGGTTGACGGACACCAGGGCATTTCCACTCACCAATGGGCCTGCATGCCACGTCTCTGGGGCCCACTGCTGCTCCGAGATCCCATACAACTTAGCCTGGGGCCGCAAGGGACCAGTTACCATGTGCGCCACGAGGAGGCGTGTATGAGATCTTGGCAGTGGAGAGGCTATGTACCGGCTGTATATATATATATATATATATATATATATACTGTATATATATACACACACACACACACACACACACACACTCCATTCATTCTCTCCCCTGCCGCCATGTTCTCTTGTGCCCCCCCCTCCACTCTGCTTTTTTAAACCTCCACACCTTCCTGAGCTCCTGCACTGTTCATTGGTGATTGAGTGAGGGTGTCACGACCAAGCCAGCTTCCTCTCGCAAGGCTTTGTTGTGTCTTTGCACTGCCAACGTTAATCACTCAGCCCAATATCACGGGCACGTCATGGTGTGAATCCTGCTAGCCTCGATGAAGACCCTACAGACTGACAGGTCATCAGAACCAGAATCCCAGATGCTTAGCTGACCCCAGGGGAAGGATAATGGAATCAATCAACGTTTTAATAGTTTCATGTTTTAATGTGTTAATAAATGCAAGAATAGTATAAGTAAGAATGTTTGCTAGTTGAGTCAGTCATGCAAAGTTGAAAATAGAATTTGGAGTTATCTATGTGGTTAAAGCAGGGGTAAAACAAGTTCAAGCGCTGGCCAGTTTGACTCAGACTGTCACTCTGAGGGAGGTTATTTCATGGTTTGTGAAAAATATGTATTTCAAAGAAAACAAAAAAAGGAAAAACAAGGTTTATGTAACACACATTAGTTGACAAAAAGAACAGAGAACTCGACGCTAACCAAACATTTTGTAAGAGCCGGGCTAAACCACAGGCACCTACAGCATGAAGACAGAAGGGTAGTAAACACAAACACTGTTTTCTACAGGGTTAGGGTTTCGTATTAGGGTTAGGTTTAAGTCTTTGTCTTTAGGACTTGGTTGTAGGGTTATGTTTTAGGGAGGAGGACCAGAGTAGTGGAGCTTGCAAATGGATACCAGAGTCAGTGTCCCTAAGAAATAACCATGGATGACTTTAAACATTTTAGAAGCATCTATGGCAGAAGAGCATTGGTAGCCTATTCGTATAATTCTTATTCTGCGAAAATTACAAGACCCAAAAAACTGGTCACTGTTCAAGAAAGCTTAAGAACCCCTGCTCTAATGTAAAGAGTTTATTTCTAACAACTTCAGACAGTTTGAACAATTTTAAAGCACAGCAGTCTTTGTATTTAACTTTACTATCAATTGTCAACCATTGTGGCGTATTCAATAAAATCTAAATTAAATAATTAGATTAAAAAAAAAAGAATTGCACGGCCACAATGGTACAATATGAAGTCAAAATGATAGCCAAACTCACCCTTTCCCAACCAAAAGTGTATTTTTCAACGTAAGTTACGTCACCTTTGCCGACAGTCCACCCGCTGGTCCCCGATATCATAGCCCGATATGACCGAACTAGACCGAACGTGCCTTGCCTCTAAATGACCCAACGACCTCTCAACCGGATGTGACTATTTAGTTCGATAGGTCAAATCTATGGGTCAAATCCATAGGTCAAATCCCATTTATACAGTCTATGGTCAAATCACCAAAGGGAAGCGATAGGGCATTTCACGTTCTTCACTCAAACCATGAAAAGCAGCAACGACGCCAACATCCGCTATTCCCTCATTCGACTTTGACTGTCAATTTCAATTATACTTTGCACACGGACCACACAGGTTATACACATAACGTGAAGGACACCACATTATGCCCTGAGTGGTTCATTGTTATACATTTAAGATTTTAGTAGATATACAATCTTGGCTACTTATCAGATTCATGATCAGACAGGATTATATAACTTCATAACATATTAAACAAAAACAAAACAACAAATTGGTTGTCATTATTATGTATATTATAATGATTATCATTATGATTAGTATGATTATTATTGTAATTATTATCAGGATTAGGCCTATTATTATGATGATTATTAATAAACATAACGTGTGTGGTCAAATACATGTTACATTCACATTGATGTTAGTTATCCATCGAAGGTCATCACATGGGAAAACACGAATCAATTCCATATCCGCTCTATTTTCACATACTGCCCTTATGTGTAGGGCTTGTTATAGGTTTTTTTCTGCACCGCCACTCAGAAAGTGTTCCATATATAGTCATCTTGTGTGAAAGGAAGTTCACGTCACATTTCGTCTCTGGAAGCGCTTGGCCTCCGCGCCTTCGATTACAGTGACATCTAGTGTCTGTTGCGTTTCTTTAAACAGTTTGTCCTTTTATCGTGTCATCACTGCATTGGACAGTTCTGGCAGTTTTCTTACAGTAGATCCTGATGTTTATTCTGCCCTTTATTATGTAGTTGACTCGTTTGAATAGGCTTATATATGTCTTTCAATAAAGACAATATTTTTTTTTCATACTATTTATAACAATATTTGACATTTTAAAAATAACTTGGAAACAAAAAAACGTGTTCTAACTAATTTTATTTTAAATTAAACCTATATACAATTTATTAATCATAAAATACGCAGACATAAAATCAAACATTAAATATTTAAGTTAGCAAAAATATACACATAGCTATACAGGTAAAGTCTTTATCAGATATACTCTTTCGCCACTTACATATGTATTTAAAAAAATACCTTTTGTTACAATGAATTATGCATAACATTATTTGGTAGTTACATTACACAGCGATTAAGGTCAGAACAGTCCCTCCTATCTCCACATCCTCTTCGTCACGGCCATTATCACAGCACGTACACACATCATACACAACCACACTCACAACACATAAAGGGGAACCATGACCATAAATAAACACACACAGTAATACAAACCAATCTAATGACAACTAAGACCTGGTGAGACCTGGGTGCACAGCGACAGGTAGGTGCACAGCGACAGGTTGGTGCACAGCGACAGGTAGGTGCACAGCGACAGGCAGGTAGACACGCCGTGAGGTTTGGGCCGCGGGACGGAGACAGGTCACGTCAGCGAGACATCATGCGCACAAACTCTGTGGATGGTGGACAGGAGAAGACACAACTCATGTAGTATGTCGCCTCAGTTTCCTCTGTTTCCCTCGTTGCTTCACTGCGAATTCTCTGCGGAGACCAAGTTGGTTGTTTGTTCTTTGAACCGGACCACAACTGTCATGAACACATGTCCGGATTCATTTAGCGATAACAGTAGTTCGCCTCTGAGATGACTTTGTGCGTTTGTGAGTGTGTGCCCCTGCAGGTGTGCATGTGTGCATGGGTAAATGCTTGCATGTTTGTGTGTGTGTGCGTGTGTGTGCGTTTTCATGTGTGTGTGTGTGTGTGTTTTGCATGGCTGCCACTCTCAGGTGTTGAATGACCCCAGGTGACCTCACCTGACGATCATCAAGACAGCACTGTCGTCTCAAGCCACACCTGACTGAACACACACTGTCTCTAATCTACTGTCCCTCCCTCAAGTCCACCCGTCTGTCCACCTGTCTGTCCCCACCTGTCTGTCCCCCCCCCGCTCACCTTCAAAGTCCACCTCTCCGTCTCCGTTGAGGTCCACGTCCCGCAGGATCTCGTCGATCTCGTGGTGGTTCAGCTGCTCCCCCATCAGCTTCTTCATGGCCTCCCGCAGCTCCGCCAGGCTGATCTGCCCGTCGCCGTCCGAGTCGAACTGGGAGAACCGGAAGGAAAAGGACAGAGAGAGCGTCGACAGGGGGGGGGCGGCAGAGGGCGCGGAGGCCTCCGGGGGCGTCTCACCGCCAGGCCGAAAGGCGCTGGGAGTTCAGTCGCCAATATGGCCAAACACAGGTGTGGTGTCTTTGGGTTGGAGGGGTCAGGCATCAACCAGGAAGGTAATAGGTAAGGTAAAAGGGGCATTTTTCAGACGCTTTTGTCCAAAGCGACTTACAATCAGTATATTTGTGGGGTTTAACATGTGGCCAGTTGGAGGAGGAGGGGGATCAAGGGGATCGAACCGCCGACCCTACGGGTAGTGGACGACCCGCTCTGTCCACTGGCTCTACCCACTGAGCTACTGCCGCCACAGTCACACACAATAGGGGCTGACCCATGGTCCTGAATGACATGTATTGCATTTCACTGCAAGTTGTTTTGGATATAGATGCCAATATATACAGACTAAATAGTAAGTAGCACAGAGAGCGAGACAAAGGAGTAAGGGAGAGAGAATAGGATATGGTGTTGGTGGGGTTTG
>JAXIVH010001422.1:0-24184 GCA_036785325.1 Urophycis tenuis | reverse complement strand
ATTACAGTCGCTCTACACTCCACTCATGTCACTCTACATGTCGCTCTACACTCATGTCCCCTGTAAAGCTCCTGTCTTTTCATCGTTGTAGTATGAATCTTGTATATTATGTTGTTGAGGGTTTACTTTTGGTCATTTTTGGATTATCCTGCTAAACTGGCTTGTACACATGCCATTTAAAAAAAAACAGCAGGTCAAAACTCTGTAGGCGTTTTCCTTTAGGGTGGAACTTACAGACCCTGAGTGGCTATAAAAGAGTTTAAGAGCGTCGGATAAATGTACTCTTTTTAAACAGCAGGACAATGGAAACAATGTGGGCGTTTTTTTTCTTATGGAAGTGACAACGTGCGTCTTGTGTGATCGTAATCCTTTCAGGGCTGCACACCCTGACTCGTACATCTGGATTGAAACACTTTTCCTTCCGGACATAGAGTTCATCCGACCGCCAGTGGGACGCGTCTGGATCACTCTCTCCTCAGCATTTACGCGCGTTGCACGCCGATACCGCTCTTCTAAAGAGACCCTTATTTGGGGCACAGTAGTTTATTTCCCTGACAGCCTCTCGTAGCCTGGTGCGTAATGTAGCCTAACATGATGCTCATCGACACGTTGGATGTAGAAGCGTCGCATGGACCCAGGAGACCCCCCCGTCAGCGCCGGTGTCGCCATGGCATGCTACCCATTCCGTCCCTGCCGCGCGGCCGACATGACCGACTTTGTGGCCGCTGCTCCGTTCCTCCCCGGGTTTCCGTTACCTCCCGATATCCTGAGCAAACGTTTCCCGGAGCGCGGGCTCTGTGACGAGGCAGACCGCAGCGGGGTCCCGGGAGAAGTGATGCTGAGGGGGTTGGGGATGGGGTACCCGCACCGAGTCCGGGTTCGCTCTGTGCGCGCAGAGGAGCGCCCCGCGGACGAGCCCAGCGTCACCCTGGAGGCTGGGGGTCTGTGGAGCGAGTTCCACCGCATGGGGACGGAGATGGTCATCACCAAGTCCGGAAGGTGAATATAGACTCACTTGATAATCAATTAAATTGAAAATAATTTGATATGCGGTCATTTGAGGGCCAACCGAGAATAGCGAAGTCCATAAAGCCCTTAAAGTTATCCACAAAATAAATATATTGCGTCATTTTAAATCCGTTTTTTCTTTTCATTTGTGTTTCTAAAACAATGTTTCTAAAATACTTTCGCTCTATTGGCTTTAGGATTTTTTTTTATTATTAGGCAATATCGAGCTATATAGTCATAAATATAGATATATTCATATATCCATATCATAGGCTTAAACTCAATTGATCTAATACATGTTTTTCTGGTCCATTGATCACATTTCCTTCCAGGAGAATGTTTCCACCGTTTAAAGTGCGCGTCCGCGGTTTGGACTCAGACTCCAAGTACATCCTCCTGATGGACATCGTGGCTGCGGACGACTGTCGCTACAAGTTCAGCAGCTCCTGGTGGAGCGTGGCAGGGAAAGCGGACCCGGAGATGCCCCGGAGGATGTACATCCACCCGGACAGCCCGTCCAAAGGAGACCAGTGGATGTCCAAGCCCGTGGCGTTCCACAAACTCAAGCTCACCAACAACACCTTGGATAAACATGGATATGTAAGTACCGTCGTTTAACCTGGCATGTTGTCATGTGAACGTTTCCCTTTAAAACGTATTTTTCCTTGTACATGATGTTATGTGTGGATATTTTACCCATGACCAAATACAAAACGGTTGTATAATAAGTAATATTAGTAATATTATAAAATATTGTGTAGGTTGTAAGAACACAATGAAAACCCACAACCTACTGCACATTCAGTCATTTATTTTGAAGTATTTTTTTGTGTTCTCTCCAGACTATTCTCAACTCAATGCACAAGTACCAGCCGCGGTTCCACATTGTGAGAACCAACGACATCCTCAGGCTGCCCTACAGCACCTTTAGAACCTTCATCTTCCCAGAGACACAGTTCATAGCCGTCACCGCGTATCAGAACGACAAGGTACGCTTGGAGACCAGACCCCCCTGTGTGTGTCTCTCTCTCTCTCTGTCTGTGTCTCCCTCTCTGTCTGTCTCTCTCTCTCTCTCTCTCTCTTGTCTGTGTCTCCCTCTCTGTCTCTCTCTCTCTCTCTCTCTCTCTCTCTCTCTCTCTCTCTCTCTCTCTCTCTCTCCCCCTCCCTCTCTGTCTCTCTCTCTCTCTCTCTCTCTCTCTCTCTCTCTCTCTGTCTGTCTGTCTGTCTGTCTGTCTGTCTGTCTGTCTGTCTGTCTGTCTGTCTGTCTGTCTGTCTCTCTCTCTCTCTCTTGTCTCTCTCTCTCTCTCTCTCATCCCTCAATCCCCGCCCCTCTCTCTTTCTCATCTCTCTCTGGTCTCTCTCTCTGTCTCTCTCGTCCCTCACCCCTCTCTGTCTCTCTCTCTCTCTCTCTCATCCCTCAATCCCCCCCTCACTCTCTCTCTGCGTATGTGTGTTTGTGTGTTATCCCTCAATCCCGCCCCCTCTCTCTCTCTCTCTCTCTCTCTCTCTCTCTCTCTCTCTCTCTCTCTCTCTCTCTCTCTCTCTCTCTCTCTCTCTCTCTCTCTCTCTCTCTCTCTCTCTCTCTCTGTCTCTCTCTGAGTATGTGTGTTTGTGTGTGTCACTCTCTTAATATCAATATAATCAACGTGACCTCCACGCCATCACCTGCACTACCTGTAGTAGTAGAAGTAAAAAGTCACGTTGGTTCTACTGATGGAAGTAACAGGGAGAGGGAGAGAGGATCTTTTAGGAGTGGTGATATAACTGTGCCGACGTCAAAGTGCTCCCAGGTGTTATTTCGCCATAGTTATCTGTTTTTATCCGCTTAGAAAATTGCCATGTTTCATTTTGTGTAACCATACTTAGGTCGTGTAACTACTCATGTAACCGTATTTAAATAGGGAAAACGTGGAAGTGCTTGGTCGCTTCTAACTTCACACCCCGTTTGGATCCTAAAGCGTCGGTTATGGTTCCGCGTAGTGATCACGTAGTGATCATGCAATGGCCACGCAGTTGCTTGGACGCAGTCATTAGACCGTGATGGTTCTGCGTGGGGTTTACGTGTCGAAATGCAATTCAATGCCACACCGGTAGAGGGACCAGAATGACCGTTCTGGTCATTAGATATGGATTACTAGCAAGTTAAAAAAAAGTTTACAGACATGAAGGCAAAAGTTATATATACATGTATTATTATTACATATATATGTTGTCGCCAATTAGTCGAAGCATTTATCACACCGTGGCGGTGTTTATGAGAGGAAACCGGGAAAGCGATCTCCAGCAGATGTAGTTAGCGGACCAATCACAGCCAATGCCGCTGCTTTGGTGTTGCGTCGCCTCGATGCACGTCTAGGAGTTTTGGGGGGTGCACATCAGGCCCTTGCGGTGGACGCAAGGGGGGTCCGCAAGGACGTAATGAATTCCACCTAGCTGGCAGACCGGTGTGATGTGATTCACTCAAATACCAAACACATGATCCAGTGTGAGACACATGTAGAAGACACTGTCACGACACGGGTACAGTACATACAAACACACACTCAACATAATAACATATAACATAACACACACCTCAGGTGACTGTATATAATAACAGAACATAACATAATGCATAACGCACACCTCAGGTGACTACATAATAACATATAACATAACGCACACCTCAGGTGACTCTACATAATAACAGATCATAACATAACACCCACACATCAGGCGACTACATAATAACATGTAACATAACACACACCTCAGGTGACTACATAATAACATGTAACATAACATAACGAACACCTCTGGTGACTACATAATAACATGTAACATAACATAACGAACACCTCTGGTGACTACATAATAACATGTAACATAACATAACGAACACCTCAGGTGACTCTACATAATAACAGAACATAACATAACACACACCTCAGGTGACTACATAATAACATGGACCATAACCTTCGGTGTGAACCATGCAGGTCTTCTGTTCTCTGTTGTTCCTTGGTCAGATCACGCAGCTGAAGATAGACAACAACCCGTTTGCTAAGGGGTTCAGAGACGCGGGAAACGGAAGGCGGGAGAAGAGGTAACATCGTCCTTCATGTGCTGTCTTCATTCTCACCAGTATTCACCAGCGACTTCAGGATGTTGTTCAGTGTTTGTTAACGTCATCTCTGGCCCGCTTCCATTAGGAAGCAGTGGAGACCCTCCTCAGACGAAGACCCCAGCACCCAGGACCTGGACTCAGACGACTCCTCGGGTCACATGACCAGCGCCAGAGACTCACTCTGTTCCCCTCTTCTAACCAGCCCGCCCACGTCCACCCTGACAGCCAATCAAGGTGCTTGTTCTCGGGGAACCAATGAGATCATGAGTTCTAAGGCGTTGTGTTCTCATAGGGATTGTGTCTCGTGATGTGAGGGATGTTTGTCTCTGAAAGGTACTGGGTTTGATCCCCAATGTCTGCAGCTGTAAGCATCCACTAGCGCGATGCCCCAAACCACTAGCTGCTCAAATATCAATCACTGAAAACGGTTCTTCTTTCTCCAGGCGTGAAGAACGTGGAGAGCGATGAAGACACGGGGCCCCTGCAGCAGAGGTCCTCTGTGGAGCCCGGTCTCTGGGGGAGGCGGCCGTCTCCTCTGGACCCCTCCGACCGGGCCGGCCCCCCTCAGAGTGTCCCACTGGCGGCGGGCGGAACCACCGCGGCGCTCCCCAGCCTGGACCCCGAGCCCCCCGGGGCCCCCGACCGGACCCCCCCGGCCGACGGGACCCAGGTCGGCCCGCTGGCCGCCGCGGCCTGGCTGGCCACGGGGGGTCTGTCGGCGCTCGGGGTCTACCAGCAGCCCGGGTTCAAGGTGGGCCACACGGGGATCTTTTTGAACTCCGGGCCGGCTGCCCTCGTCCCCCGGGCGCTCTGCGGAGCCGGACGGCTGCTGGTGTCTCAGGTAGGAGTCTGAGTCCCCAGACAGAGTCTGACTGAGTCTGACAGAGTCCCCAGACAGAGTCTGACTGAGTCTGACTGAGTCCCCAGACTGAGTCCCCAGACAGACTCCCCAGACAGAGTCTGACTGAGTCCCCAGACTGAGTCCCCAGACAGAGTCTGACTGAGTCCCCAGACTGAGTCCCCAGACAGAGTCTGACTGAGTCTGACTGAGTCCCCAGACAGTCCCCAGACAGAGTCTGACTGAGTCCCCAGACTGAGTCTGACTGAGTCCCCAGACTGAGTCCCCAGACAGACTCCCCAGACAGAGTCTGACTGAGTCCCCAGACTGAGTCCCCAGACAGAGTCTGACTGAGTCCCCAGACAGAGTCCCCAGACCACCCAGAGTCTGTCTGCCTCCAGGTTTGTTGACACTGGAGTTACATTGTGATGAAATGTTTACTTTTTCGCATCAAGTTTACTTTTTCAAATCAATTTCTAGAACCCTAAACCAGAGTTACAGTCTCAAAGTCTTCCCAGGCCAACCATGGACCCCTAACACTAACCCATTTTATTGTATGTGGAGTAATCAAATCTCTCTGTATGTACCATACACCCTAGATACATGTCTACATACAAGGCTAATCATGGTCTCCTTCTCCAGGGGCTCCCCATGTCCCAATATGGAGGAGTAGGAGGAGGAGGAGGAGGAGCAGTGAGAGTGCTTCCCCATCCCTACAGCTTCCTGGTGGGTCCGGTGAAGCCTGCCGCTGCCGTGTTGGGCCCGGGTTTGTCCCTCCAGTCCGGGACCCCCACCCCCACCACCACAAGCAGCAAGAGGCCCCCCAGCCTCCGTGGCTCACAGCCCTGGCTGAGGTTCACCCCCTACCACATCCCCCCTCCATCCAGGGGGCCCCTAACCTCCGGACCCCCGCACCTGCCGGGCCCCCACCTTGGCTGCGGACCGACCGGGTGAAGCGGCCGGCGCTGTCACCGTCTGCAGCCTCCGCTGTGCCACCTAGACACCTAGCTTCCTATACCCTTATGCCCTGACCGCTATCACAGCCCCTACCACTACCCCCCTCTCCCTACCTCTACCCACCACTACCTCTGCCCACTACCCCTCTCCCACTACCTCTACCTCCACCTCCTACCTCTCTACCCCCACCTCCTACCTCTCTACCTCCACCCTAACCTTGTTCCAGACGTTCTCATCTTATGACGCCTTGAACAGGATGCTCCAAATCAGCGGGGCAGGACGCTCAGTTACATGGGTTTAGCAGCGAGAGAGAGAGGGTGGGACTTCCGACAGAGGGAAATCTGTTTCCACAACATGATTCGGATCGATTCTGGTTGTCTTTGTTGTCTTCTTGTCATGTTCTTCTCGCTCCAGGGACTGTTCACTGGTGTACCAGCTCACAGGAAGTAAGAGACCAGGGACTATTCACTGGTGTACCAGCTCACAGGAAGTAAGAGACCAGGGACTGTTCACTGGTGTACCAGCTCACAGGAAGTAAGAGACCAGGGACTGTTCACTGGTGTACCAGCTCACAGGAAGTAAGAGACCAGGGACTGTTCACTGGTGTACCAGCTCACAGGAAGTAAGAGACCAGGGACTGTTCACTGGTGTACCAGCTCACAGGAAGTAAGAGACCAGGGACTGTTCACTGGTGTACCAGCTCACAGGAAGTAAGAGACTAGGGACTGTTCACTGGTGTACCAGCTCACAGGAAGTAAGAGACCAGGGACTGTTCACTGGTGTACCAGCTCACAGGAAGTAAGAGACCAGGGACTGTTCACTGGTGTACCAGTGAACAGGAAGTAAGAGACCATGGACTGTTCACTGGTGTACCAGCTCACAGGAAGTAAGAGACCAGGGACTGTTCACTGGTGTACCAGCTCACAGGAAGTAAGAGACTAGGGACTGTTCACTGGTGTACCAGCTCACAGGAAGTAAGAGACCAGGGACTGTTCACTGGTGCATCAGCTCACAGGAAGTAAGATGCTGTACATGTTGTTGTGGTAGACCCAGCTATTCATGACCTTCTCTCCGCCTAACCCTAACCCTACCACTAACCCTAACACTTACCCTACCCCTAACCATAAACCTACCCGCTACCACTAACCCTAACCATAAAACTACCGCGTACCACTATCCTACCCATAAACCTACCCCCTACCACTAACCCTAACCCTACCACTAACCATAAAGCTAACCCTTACCCTCTCCCTGATACTCTAACTCAGCCTCTGTAGCTGTCAGGGTGTGGAGCTTTGTTATCCAGTCATGTCTTTCACAACCACCTCAGCGAGGGAAACATGGATGAACAATTGGAACGCTAACTTTGAGATTGAAGACTTCTGAACTTGCAAGGATTTGGACTCCAACATAAAATAAACTAACTTAAATATGTATATATTGACAATGTGGAATACTTGACCTGAGTGTATCTCACAAGATAGACTTCCACTGTCACCTTATAACAAACCATGATGCACTACTTTGTATTGACTAAATCTGTTCCCCTCTGTAAAAACGTTTTTTAAATGGGTGCTGTTTTTTTATATTCTTATAATGCTTAATGTGATTTTGTGTTTCATTTTAAGTGTAACTTGGATGTTGTCTGTGTTCTTGATCCAATCAAGAACTAAGTTAGCTTCTTAGTCTTCTAAACTAAAAGAGGACCCTTGTAAGAAAAGTATTTTTGGAATCACATTTTTATTGTTTTTGGTCACAATATGAATTATAAAGACGATCACGTTAAAGTGCCATTGTGAGTCTCTATTTATTCCTAATGTGTTCATCAATATTCAGTCACCATTGGATGCATCATTGCACCACTGGATGACCAATATGGACAGAACAGTACAAACGCAATAGTCTATACATTTTAAAATATAGTTCAACTGTGCACCACTAGAGTACAATGCATTACAAAGAAAAAAATATAATTGTATTTTACCTAAATAACTACGTTTTAAAACATTCCACGTAAATGAATAAAGAAAGAAAATAATTTAACTTCCTCTAAATAAAACGCATATTTTTACATATTTTATTTATTTATTTCATCTGCTCGTACGCAGATCATCTGGGAACTGGGGATGAGCAGTTTTCAAGTCATGCAACTTGAAAACTACTAGGTTTGAGTGAAATGAAATTCAGCCTGCACAAAACTAAGACATGTTTACTGAGAGATGTTTACTGTCTAGGGAAGACGGTCAGAGAAAACACAGTGAGGAACACTGTCTACTAGCGCCATCTAGTGGGAAGAGGCGGTACTGATGCTGAATATGTTTGTTCTGCTGTAGTTATTATAGTTCTCTTTGGTCTGTTTCAGTTCCTTCGGTAGTTCAACATACCGTCTGTGGCCCTGCAGCCCACCGCTTGTAAATTACACACTAACTTACTCATCTGCTTGCCTTACATGTGAAGTGAATACGTGAACTGAATGTTCATAGGTAAACCGGATATTGATTTGGGTTTAAAAATTAAGAATCACAATAGTTCTTATCATAACGAGATTAAAAGTGTACGCGTTGCATTTCAGATGGCAAGTTAGGTGACTGATTTGTATTCAATTCATTTCTCCACCTCACGCGTGCGGATGAACAGGAAGAAGGCTGGTCCGACTCCCCGGCCCCGCCCCTCGTAAGTCGTTCTGCAATGTGATTGGTTCTGTACATAATGAGGAGCATAGAAGTAGAACGGATAGATCAGCCGACCTGGTCGTCTGTGGTCCTTTCTGATGGCTCTGCGTGTGTACGCTAATCCATCCATACTGTACAGTATAGTGTGTCATGTACAGTATAGTCGCTGCACGTAAAATATACGCATAGGCTGCTCTCTCCTTGAATAATTTAAAAAATATGATTAAGTTATTCAGTTACCAACGCAGTCCCTGCATTATTAGTACACCATCACATGTATAATTGACTCAAAAAACCTCAAACAATACGTCTTTTAATATATTAATCAATTTATGAATATATGAGTGTCGCTGTCAGTGAGATTCCACATGCTAGGGGTGCTGTGTGCTGCAGCCTGCACCCACACAACCACCGTCTGCTCTTCTACTCGTCGTGCGTCTATGCGCGCGTCCGGGGGTCGGAGGTGAACGGCCGGTAGTGAACCCGGCGCTCCGCGCGTCACATCGCACCACTCTCTGCTGTGAGGGGGGAGACGAGCGTGATCTGTCGTTTCATCCTCAATGAAGATGTCACGTTAAGAAACCCCGACACACACACACACTAGGACAGCACACCGCCGCTTGGAGCTGCGGAGGAGCAGCATTACGCGTCAGTTCTTCACGAAGGGTAAGCCCAGTTTGTCGGTGTGGGAGTCTCACTTGATGGGTCTCTGCTGGGTGTGTGTCGGCCTGTCACTGGACGTCCAGCCCCTGGTAGTTTACACGGGTGTTCCGCAGTTTAGCCAGTCTTTAACTTTTTATCTCCTCTTGATAATGACGCACATCAGTGCTCTCGACCCACTGGTGATTTTGAGGTGGTGAACGTGCACTGTGTGTGTGTGTGTGTGTATGTGTATATGTATGTGTGTGTGTATGTGTGTGTATGCATGTATGTGTGTGTGTGTCTGTGTGTGTATGCATGTATGTGTGTGTGTGTGTCTGAGTGTGTATGTGTGTGTGTGTGTGTGTGTATGTGTATGTGTATGTGTATGTATGTGTGTGTGTGTGTGTGTGTATGTGTGTATGCATGTATGTGTGTGTGTGTCTGAGTGTGTATGTGTGTATGCATGTATGTGTGTGTGTGTCTGTGTGTGTATGTGTGTGTGTGTGCCCGGCTTGTTTTTCTGGTCGCACGGGCAGGTGGTCCACAGGTAAGGTGCTGCTATCACCCAAGGGTCTCTGTAGGGAAACGCGATGGGTTTCACTTGGTGATGAAGCTCGGACTGTCAGGTTGTGTTCTGTGTGGTTTGTTCACATTCCCAGGTCCAGATCCTTCATATGCTATTGATAAAAGGTTGTATTTTACAAAACAAGCCCCATGTTTTGTATTATAGGTATTGTAGTTTGTAGTTTCTGCGCTCACATTGAATTATTTCGATATAGTCTTTTGATCTGTCGATTGCAGGGTCTTTGGGTTCCTGGTTGATGGCTGGTAGAAAACCAGTTCTTGGATGTGTCCACGTGTGTTGTGTCACTCTGTGAAACCCTGGTTCAACCTGGATGCTCTGCAGCAGCCAGTATCAGTCACCCATCTGATTTCACAAGCTCTGCTGCATCATCATCATCATTCCATTTTTTTTGTTTATCTTATGCAACAGGACAAACATCTGGTGATGTGGTGGGGTCACCCTGGCCCTGACGTTTGGACTCCTGTGTGTCTTTTAGTGACCTTTATCTCTCCTATCTCCTCTTATCCTTTCTCCCCATCTCCCCCCCCCCTCTCTCTGTCTGTCAGTCTGACGTCAGTCTGTCTGTTTCAGTGTGGAAGTACTTGACTGAGACTCTCATGTGAAACTGTATTGTTAACACTAGTATCACCCCCCCCCCCCCCCCCCCCCCCTCCAGTGGTAGCAGCCTGTTCTCGCCCCCCTGCCCCCCAGCATGGCTCAGCAAGACCCCCCGCCGCAGGCCCGGAAGAAGCCGGTCCTGCCGTCCCGCTTCGTGGTGGGCTCGGTGTCGGAGGAGAACTCTGAGGACGAGGCCGCGGGGAGGCCCGATGTGACGCAGGAGGAGAAGGAGGCGCGCTCCTCCTCCCCCTGCTCCTCCCTGGGCTCCGACAGCACCTACGAGATGGGCTTCGAACAGACCGACGGCTCGGCCAACAACCTCAGGTCAGGGTCCGGCGGGGCGGGGGATCCCGGGTCCTCGGAGACCCGGCTTGGGTTCTGGGCTGAAGGATAGTGACGGTGTGTTCCCGAGGTGTTACAGAGTCCTGCAGATCCAGGAGGGTTCTGTTCCATAAGCGGTTTTGAATCTGGTAGAACGCGGTCAGGCCCTGGTGGCTGGTGGGCCGCCGGTCTTCCCCCACGTCGTGGTTTGCGAGCCCCTTGAGGACGGGCGCCGGCGCGCCTCTGGTTCAAACCTCACGTGTTTAGTCTGCAGGCGGCGAGGCCACAGTCAGACTGGAGCTGCACTGATTGCGCTGCACGGGCCCATATCTGAAGCACATGTGAAAAATGTGGTCTCTCCTGCTTTACCGTAGCACAAAGACACAGTCTTTCTGCTCCTCTCTCTCACTCTCCCACTCTCTCACTCTCCTGCTAACCTCAGCTCGTTTCACTCCTGCGCCACTCCTGGCCTTCTTTATGTATTATATATTTATTTCCCTGAACGTCGAGCCTGGTGAATGAACTTCTGTCTGTTCATCCTCAGGGAATGTCCATTCTGCAGCCAAAGCTTCCCGAGCTAGTGGTGGTGGCAGCATGCTGGTTCTCTGTAGCGTCTCCATGAAGGCTGCTTCAGTCTTCTCTGTGAGGGTCTCTCCCTGTGGATGTGTTTGTGTTTGGACCGTCTCCTCCTGGTCCTCTTGTTGTTCTTCCCCTGGAGGCCGGCGTGCTCCCGGCTGGGGCTCCATGGTGGACGGGATCTGGTGTCTAGACGCTAGTGTAGTTTACCTTCACCCAAGGATATAGTGTTGCCTTCCTACAATTTCACCCACTTTACAATTTGATGAAACCAGCTATTCATTATTCATTTTGTCTATTCCTACACTGCTAGCCTCACTGCTAGCCTAAATGCTATTTTAAATGGTAGAATTTATGGTATTTTATTTTATTTATGGTATTAATTTATGATATCTTGAATCTTAAATGCGATCCTAAATGCTATCGGTGAACTGCATTCGAGGAACTGTCAACAACAGATCTAGTTTCTCCAGGATTTAGAACTGAGTCAGGATTTTCTGGATCCCACAACAGAGGGTGGCGTGTGTAGTGGTTTGTATGGTGAGTTTCACTGGGTGGGGGGGGACTCTGAATAGTATTCTTTTGTCCTCTCGGTCGGTTCACTGTAGAACGAGGACGACTCAAACCTCAGCTCGCTGGCGCTGTCTGTCTCTCTCTGGCTGTCCTTCTGTCGCTCTCTCTCTCTCTCTCTCTGTGTATCTGTCTTTCTATCTCACTGACTGTGTCACTCTCTCACTCTCTCTCTGTCTCTCCCCCCCCCCTGAGCCACAGCCAGACAAACTAGCTGTGGAACTACCACACCTACTGCCACACCGACTGCCTCCCTCCCTCCCTCCCTCCCTCCCTCTCTCTCCCCCCCTCTGTTGGGGTGGGGTTTGCTCCTCCAGTTTGCTCCTCCTGTCCAAGCATGTTGCCACATGCTTACAGGAGGGAACCTGAGCTGTCTGTTTGTCACTGCGAGTATGTCCACCTCACTACCAGTCTGCTGGTCCAGAGACCCACTGCTGGGTCCAGACCTACTGCTGGTCCAGAGACACACTGCTGGGTCCAGAGACACACTGCTGGGTTCAGAGACAAACTGCTGGTCCAGACCTACTGCTGGGTCCAGACCCACTGCTGGGTCCAGAGACACACTGATGGGTCCAGAGACAAACTGCTGGTCCAGACCTACTGCTGGGTCCAGACCCACTGCTGGGTGCAGAGACACACTGATGGGTCCAGAGACAAACTGCTGGTCCAGACCTACTGCTGGGTCCAGACCCACTGCTGGGTCCAGACACACACTGCTGGTCCAGAGACCCACTGCTGGTCCAGAGACCCACCGCTGGGTCCAGACACACACACACCGCTGGGTCCAGACACACACACACTGCTGGTCCAGAGACACACACACTGCTGGTCCAGACAGACACACACTGCTGGGTCCAGAGACCCACTGCTGGGTCCAGACACACACACACTGCTGGGTCCAGACACACACACACTGCTGGGTCCAGACACACACACACTGCTGGTCCAGACAGACACACACTGCTGGGTCTAGACTGATTACACTTGATATCTTCTTGGATTGTTTATTTATGATGTTTTATGGTTACTCAATGGAGTCGATTATTGTGTAAAATAGTTACACAATAATCGACAGTGTTCCACAGTGAAAGTTATTTGCATTTTGAGAGCCTATCGGTATATGTTACTAATGCTCTTTATATTCTGGATGTTGCTCTGCTTATCTCTGCCAGAACATTTGACGTTATAGAGCAGGGTTTTAATCAATGATTAAGAGATGAACCAGTGAGTTGTAGCTATACTGTTTCTAGTCATTTAGCATTTCATCCAAAAACACGTTTACTTTTATCTGAAGTGCGGTTGAGAACAATCAAAGCATTAACAAAAGTTTGATTATGAAACTACAGAACTACAACCATGTTATAATGCAATGTTCTAATGTTCCTGCAGTCATACAATGTCAGCATTTCTACTATCAATCCCTCAACTGCAGAGGACTTTTTTGAATAAGTAGTTTTCATTGCCCTGGACCCCACCCATCAGAAGCTGTACAATAACCATATACTGTTGATAAGACACGCTTGTCCAATCCTGACTATCTCATCTCACCTGTCTGCTTCCCAATCAGCCAGTTTATGTCTTTCTATCTGATGGTTTATAGACGCGTGATGTTCATAAAGGTCAGCTTCAGTCTCATGATGTGGTGGTGATGGGTTCAATATGGCTTCAGCCCAACTGTGCTAGGCAAACATTACAAACACAGAGCAGAAGCTGACTATTTGGGAGGATGTTTGACTCCCAATCCAAAGGTTCTGGGTTCAAAAAAGGCCGGTCTGAGCGCTTCAACGACTGCACTTTTTAGTTTGAGTTGACCAGCTGACTGTACCTTAAGAACAGGTGACCAGGAGCCTCTTCACCGCTCGTCTGACCCCAGACGTACCATCAGTGGCGTGTTGCTGGTTTAACTGGCAGTGCGACGCCACCAGACACCGCCCCGTGCTGAGTGACCACAGAGCAGTGTGTACACGCAGGCTCCTGGGTTCTAAAGGTGTGTGTGTGTGTGTGTTCTCCACGGTTCCCCAGACCCAGCATGTCGGGTCTCCACCTGGTGAAGCAGGGCAGGGACCGCCGGCGTATCGACCTCCAGAGAGACTTCACCGTGGCCTCGCCCGCCGAGTTCGTCACTCGCTTCGGGGGAAACAAGGTCATCGAGAAGGTCGGCCACCGTTTGGTTCAGTCATGATATTCATTTGTTGGCAGACATTCAAAATCAAATGATTGTTGTCTGATACCGTATTGATTATTTTCAAGTGGTCGTTATTCACATTGAACAACAAAGGAATAGACCAAAAGGTTTTTGAATTCCTCAATTCTTTTGAATGAAATTGCCCGTACCTGGCTAGCTAAAACGCGCTATGTTCCCTAGCTAAAACTAGCTAATCAAAATGTGCTATGTTCCCTAGCTAAAACTAGCTAGCTAAAATGCGCTGTTTCCTAGCTAAAACTAGCTAATCAAAATGTGCTATGTTCCCTAGCTAAAACTAGCTAGCCAAAATGCGCTATGTTCCCTAGCTAAAACTAGCTAGCCAAAATGCGCTATGTTCCCTATCTAAAACTAGCTAGCCAAAAGGCGCTATGTTCCCTAGCTAAAACTAGCTAGCTAAAACACGTTATGTTCCCGAGCTTGCCGCTAACTCCTCGTTCGCCGCAGGTTCTCATCGCCAACAATGGCATCGCCGCGGTCAAGTGCATGCGGTCGATCCGCCGCTGGGCCTACGAGATGTTCCGCAACGAGCGGGCCATTCGCTTCGTCGTCATGGTGACGCCGGAGGACCTGAAGGCCAACGCAGGTTAGCGTGCGGTCAGGATGGTGCTGTGAACCACCACCACGTAGAAACGTGATGTTTAACAACATCTACGTACTGGAGGCTATGAAGGAGCCAAATCATTATCATTTGTTTGCCTGAAAGAAAAAAATACATTTCTGAAAGCTGTGTACGTATTAATGTTCCTAAATGGTCCTTTGACCTCTGAACCCTTGACCTCTCTGCCCACAGAGTACATAAAGATCGCAGACCATTACGTTCCGGTGCCCGGCGGCACCAACAACAACAACTACGCCAACGTGGAGCTCATCCTGGACATCGCCAAGCGCATACCTGTCCAGGTAGGCTGTATGCTGGGCCGTACGCCGGGCCGTACGCCGGGCCGTACGCCGGGCTCTACGCCGGGCTCTACACCGGGCCGTACGCCGGGCCGTACGCCGGGCCGTACGCCGGGCCGTACGCCGGGCCGTACGCCGGGCCGTACGCCGGGCCGTACGCCGGGCCGTACGCCGGGCCGTACGCCGGGCCGTACGCCGGGCCCTACGCCGGGCCGTACGCCGGGCCCTACGCCGGGCCGTACGCCGGGCCGTACGCCGGGCCGTACGCCGGGCCGTACGCCGGGCTCTATGCCGGGCCGTACGCCTGGCCGTACGCCGGGCCGTACGCCGGGCCGTACGCCGGGCCGTACGCCGGGCCTCAGCAGCTGGGTGACCCTGGGTGACCATTGGACCTTCTTCTGCATCACTCTGATTTTATGAGTGTGTCTGAAGATGGAACAGAGGGAATACTGCATTGATTAAAAAATATACACACAGAAATAGTAATTATCTCACTTTTTTTGACATGGTAATAGTGACAATGTGTTGTTTATTTTACTTCATAAAATACAGAGGGTTGATCAAAGCACAGAGCAAACTTTGGGGAACCTATGAGACTTTTGTGTTGAATGTCTTGTTCTGGTTCTGGTACTTTGCTAACAGGCGGTCTGGGCCGGCTGGGGCCACGCGTCAGAGAACCCCAAACTACCGGAGCTGCTCCACAAGAACGGCATTGCCTTCATGGGTGGGTCCAGCTTCTCTCTGGGTCTTGTAGTTTTTTACAGGGATCTAAGCTCAAACCAGTGCCGTGCTTTAAGTTGTTGTAGTTTATTTGCAAGTTTCCTTGTTTTTTCTAGCATGCTGATTCGTTTTTCTTAATCTGTCTGTCTTTCTTTTTTATTCTCTCCATTTTATTCAACGTCTCCATGTGTTGATGGGTTGGTCATCATGGCCCTCAGGTCCGCCCAGCCAGGCCATGTGGGCTCTGGGAGACAAGATCGCTTCGTCCATCGTAGCGCAGACGGCAGGCATCCCTACGCTGCCCTGGAGCGGCACAGGTCAGCTACCTCCTTCAGCAAACGCTGAGCCTTCAGGGAAACTAGCCCTTCAGCTAACTTAGACGGTCAAGTTAGCCAGCGTTAATCAGTCCTTTAGGAGCTAACACTAGCCCTTCAGCTAACTCTAGACCAGGGGTGTCAAACTCATTTTCACCCCGGCTCCACATCAGCCTTATGGTTGCCCTCAAAGGGCCGGTTGTAACTGTAAGACTATATACATTTAAGTAACTGGCTCTGCATTTGGTTATTTATTCCAGTGTACGAATATTGTACATCCATTTATATCCACATACAAATGGATGCATTGGAACCACTGCAATCTAGTGGCAGGATTTGCGGATCACAACATTGAAATGCATTGTGGGCGATGTAGTTGATGGTCACCTCTACGGTACAGTATATGCCTGTTAAGCTCTCGCGGGCCACATAAAATGACGTGGCGGGCCGGATTTGGCCCGCGGGCCTTGAGTTTGACACGTGTGCTCTAGACGGTCAAGTTAGCCAGCGTTAATCAGTCCTTTAGGAGCTAACACTAGCCCTTCAGCTAACCATAATCCTTTAGAAGCTACCCATAATCCTTAGGGAAGCTAACCCTAGCCCTTCAGCTAACCATAATCCGTAGGGAAGCTAACCCTAGCCCTTCAGATAACTGTACTCCTTTAGAGAAGCTAACCATAGCCCTTCAGCTAAGCATAATTCTTTTACGGAAGCTAACCCTATTCCTTCAGTTAAGCGTAATCCTTCAGGCAAGTTATGCTCACCCCTCAGGGAACATGAACCTACCTTTCAGGAATGCTCCGTTCCTACCTTCCAGTGATGTGGCCTCTACCGTTTGTCTCGCACATGATAATTTACACATTCCTGTTGAGTGAGGTGTTCTCCCGAACTGTTACAGTGTACAAAGGATCGCTCCGGCAGTGTTGTAACTAATTGTTGATCTCTAGTTGTTTACAGCGCTGCTGTTGCTAGCTGTAAGTTGCAGGATGAGTATTTGGTTTGCATTTTCCTGCCAGTGACACTAGACAGTAGGAGTTAATGTACCATGACGTTCAGTTGTTATCTTATTATTATGATGTCATATTGTTTATTGCCATTGAGGTTGAGGATGTGTCAAAGGCCACCTAAATAACCTCTGGTGGTGGAGCCTTGTAGAGTCCTTGTAGAGTCCCTGAATGTCAGACCTTCTCGCTCACCTTCTGCTGCTGCGTGGTGGTGGGCAGGGCTGACCGTGGAGTGGACTGAGGCCGAGCAGAAGAAGAAGCTCATCAATGTGCCGTCCGACGTCTACGAGCAGGGATGCATCCCCGACGTGGAGGCGGGCCTGCAGGTCGGTACCCCGTAAGGCCTGGGTTCGAACCCCATGTCCACAGTCTACCTGTAGGCATCGCAGAGCAAGACGCCCTTTAGCCCCTACCTGCTCCTAAATGACCTGAATTCACTGTGAGTCTTTACCGATAGAAGTGTCTGCTAAAGAAGAGACGATAGTACTAATGATAGTGATGGTAGTCACGGAGAATAGTGCTAATCATAGTAATAGTAGTAACAGAGACTAGTACTCATAGTAGCCATGGAGAGTGGTACTACAGTGTGTTTGTGTGTGCAGGCTGCCGAGGTGGTGGGCTACCCCGTGATGGTGAAGGCCTCCGAGGGGGGCGGAGGGAAGGGCATCCGCAAGGTCAACTGTGCAGACGACTTCCCCAACCTCTTCAGACAGGTGTGTATGTGGGGGCGTGGTCTACGATCCAGGGGCCATGGCCTGTGGCAGTATGGCGTCTGTAGTTTACATAGGAAAATATTTGTTATTATTTGTTCGCGCTCGAGGTAAACACATTTTCAGTGAGTAAGGCACTGAAAAAATAACGATTGATTTGCTGTTGGAATTGAAGCCCCAGCAGAGTTTCAGACGTTACTCAGTGCAGTGTCTGTCCTCACACCCCCGTCTGACCTCTTGACCCCTCACCCCCCCCACCCCCCCAACCCCCCCAGGTCCAGGCCGAGGTTCCCGGCTCGCCCATCTTCGTGATGCAGCTGGCCAAGCACGCCCGGCACCTGGAGGTGCAGATCCTGGCCGACCAGTACGGCAACGCCATCTCGCTGTTCGGACGCGACTGCTCCGTCCAGCGCCGGCACCAGAAGATCATCGAGGAGGCGCCCGCCACCATCGCCACCAGCGACGTGTTCGAGGACATGGAGAAGGTACGGCGGTCCACGTCCAGGTTCAACCACAGGGTCAGGCTCAGGGTCAAAGGTCCAGGTTCAACCACAGGGTCAGGCTGAGGGTCAAAGGTCCAGGTTCAACCACAGGGTCAGAGGTCCAGCTGACACCTTGGAGGACACGACTTCTGTGGTCCACAGTGAGGACATGCTTTCAGCCTGCGTGTCTCCTCATATCCTAACTAATGGGTTCAGCTTCATCTCCAGTGTTGGACTGTCTGCTTTATTTCCATCCAGTCTACAATATCATGCAAACCAACCCATTATCTAATTCAATACATTCACATTCATTTTGGGGATTAAAAATTTAATCCAAAATCCAAAAAATGTAAGGACAGAAACAAACGTATGATAAATGTAAAATGATAAAAACATAAAATATGATACACAGGTTTATAAAGGTAAATAAAATACTCCATTCCATTAAACAAATCGACCCCCTGTCCGCCCCCTGCAGTGCGCGGTGAAGCTAGCCAAGATGGTGGGCTACGTGAGTGCGGGCACGGTGGAGTACCTGTACGGGAAGGACGGCTGCTTCTACTTCCTGGAGCTCAACCCGCGCCTCCAGGTGGAGCACCCCTGCACCGAGATGGTGGCCGACGTCAACCTGCCTGCTGCACAGCTGCAGGTCAGTCACACACACACTGAGACATACACACTGACACACACACACACACACACACACACACACACTGAGACATACACACTGACACACTGACACACACACACACACACACACACACTGAGACATACACACTGACACACTGACACACACACACACAGAGACACACACACAGAGACACACACACACACACACACACACACACACACACTGACACACACTGACACACACAGACACACACACACACACACACACACACACACACACACACACACACACAGAGACACACACACACACACACACACAGACACACACACACACACACTGACACACACAGACACACACACGCACACAGACACACACTGACACACACACACACAGACACACACACACATACACACACTGACAGACACACACGCACACAGACACACACTGACACATACACACACAGAGACATACACACAGAGACACACTGACACACACACACACAGATACACACACAGAGACACACACAGACACACACATACACACACACACATACACATACACACACACACACACACACACACACACACACACACACACACACACACACACACACACACACAGCTCCTGCCGTGCTGCCCCACAGGGGGCCGGTAGCTTCCTGTAGTCGGGGTGTGTGTCCGTCTCAGCGGGGAGCTGGTTAGCCACGCTCCGACGCCCTGGCCGCCCTGCCCGCCGGCCCCCCGTCTCCATGGCAACGGCATGAGGCGCAGAGACCAGGGTTAATGCTGGCAGTAATGGGTCACATGGTGTGTGTGTGTGTGTGTGTGTGTGTGTGTGTGTGTGTGTGTGTGTGTGTGTGTGTGTGTGTGTGTGTGTGTGTGTGTGTGTGTGTGTGTGTGTGTGTGTGTGTGTGTGTGTGTGTGTGTGTGTGTTTCTAGCTGATTGTGTTTGAGACTCATTGTTCATGTGTGTGTGTGTGTGTGTGTGCGAGACTGTGTGTTGTACAGTTGTGTGTATAGTATATTGTGCGTGTGCATGTAGGTCAGTGTGTGTATACTTTATTGTGCGTGTATATGTAGGTCAGTGGGTTTTGAGTTGTGAAATGAAGCAGACTATCAACGTGAGAGCTGGCGCCCAGAATCACATTACAGCTGAGATAAGATTGTTCCATGCGCACAATTAGGATGAAGGCTAGGGGTGTTATGTTGTTAAGTGATTATTTTCTATGTCAATATATTTGCCAACGTGCATGGGTGTCTCTAGTGGGAATGGAACCCCTAACCCTGGCAGTGCCTTTCTCTGCCGGTTGAGTAACAGGGAATCAAACCCCAAATATCATGCTCTACCAGCTCCTAGTTTCCCTAAGACTCCTCCCTGTGTGGTCCAGATCGCCATGGGGATCCCCCTCCACCGCATCAAGGACATCCGGATGCTGTACGGGGTGCAGCCCTGGGGCGACTGCCTCATCGACTTTGAGGGTCTGTCCACCGCCCCCTCCCCCCGGGGTCATGTGATCGCCGCCCGCATCACCAGTGAAAACCCAGACGAGGTACGGTCACCGCAGGTCACCTGGTAACCTGAAGGAAGCTGCGTGATTTTGTTCGGATTCGTAAAAATGATTTGGGTTATTTATGAAATGTTTGTTTTGGTTCTATTTATCAGTCAAACTCGTCCCAAATACATAAGCTACAACAGGGGCGGCAGTAGCTCAGTAGGTAGAGCAGGTGGACAGAGCGGGTCGTCCACTCACCGTAGGGTCGGCGGTTCGATCCCCTTGATCCCCCTCCTCCTCCAACTGTCCACATGTCGAACCCCACAAATGTACTGATTGTAAATCCCTTTGGACAAAAAGCGTCTGCTAAATGCCTCTTTAGTTTTACAACAGTAAAAAACAGTATCAAAAAAAAGAAAAGAAAAAAAGTCACCTTAAAACATCTCAAACCATACAACGTATGTGACAGTGAGGGGGGCTGAAGGTTAAAATAGCGTTTTAAGAGGTGTGTTTTAAGTGTGCTTACCAACTGTAGCAAATGTCATGATTCAGATGGGACTGACCTTGCATGTGTGTGTTTGTTTGTGTGTTTGCGTGCATTTGCATGTATGTTTGTGCGTGTTTGTGTGTTTGGGTATGTTTGTGTGTGTGTTTGTGCGTATGTTTGTGCATGTGTTTGTGTGTGTCTTTGTGCGTGTGTTTGTGTATGTTTGCGTGTGTGTTTGGGTGTCTCTGTGTTTATCTGCGTGTGTCTGCCTGTGTCTGTGTGTGTTTGTGTGTGTCTGTTTATCTGCGTGTGTCTGTGTGTGTTTGTTTGTGTATGTCTGTGGGTGTGTCTGTGTGTGTCTGTGTATGTGTCTGTGTGTGTATGTCTGTGTATGTGTCTGTGTGTGTATGTCTGTGTGTGTGTGTCTGTGTGTCTGTGTGTGTGTCTGTGTGTGTCTGTGTGTATGTCTGTGTGTCTGTGTGTGTGTCTGTGTGTGTCTGCAGGGCTTCAAGCCCAGCTCAGGTACAGTGCAGGAGCTGAACTTCCGCAGCAACAAGAACGTGTGGGGTTACTTCAGCGTGGCGGCCGCCGGCGGCCTGCACGAGTTCGCTGACTCCCAGTTCGGCCACTGCTTCTCCTGGGGGGAGAACCGTGAGGAGGCCATCTCGTGAGGACCCCACGCACACGCATGGACACGCACATGCATACGTACACGCATAGACACACACACACATATGTACACACACGCATAGACACACACAAGCATACGTACACACACACATAGACACGCACACGCATACGAACACACACGCATAGACACGCATAGGCATACACAGACACACACATAGACACACACACGCATAGACACACACACACATAGACACACACATGCATACACAGACACACACATAGACACGCATACGCACACACACACACACATACGCACACACATAGACACACACACGCATATGTACACACACACATAGACACGCACACGCATTCACAGACACACAAATAGACACACACACGCATACGCACACACACACATACGCACACGCATAGACACACACACACATACGCACACGCATACACACACACACACATAGACACACATGCATACGCACATGCACACATAGACACACACACATAGACACACAGGCATGCGTACACGCGGTGGCCATCAAGACCCTGAGACTACTTCAGATCAAGCGTTGCTAGTTCAGTTCTCTTTGGATTTGTTTACCTTGAAGAACCCGTTTAAGTGAAGAACTCGTTCATCACTTTACAGTCCCTACATCAACCGTTATACACCTCTACTGTAGCTGAGCTGGGACAAACTAGTGGAGCACATTGCTTGCTGATTCAGCAGACATTGTCCCAGGAGCTAGTGGTTAGGGATCAACATTACTCTCATACAGAGAGCGCAGTGTGGGTTTTGTCTTTTATATCGCTCTCTTAAATGATTGTCCTTAAAACATCTTTTATGATGTCCTGCTTCTGTAAAGCTCAATGAACGGCCTTTGTGTTTTGAAGTGATTTGAATAATGTGCACCTTCACTCTAAATAAATAAAACCATCATGCCGTCATTGCGACTGCTTTGTTTGAGGAATAATGACCTGACAAGCATCATGTCCCTCAACAACGTCCCCTCCGTGTCTCCGTAGCAACATGGTGGTGGCCCTGAAGGAGCTGTCCATCCGAGGAGACTTCCGGACCACGGTGGAGTACCTCATCAAGCTGCTGGAGACCGAGAGCTTCCAGCACAACAGCATCGACACGGGCTGGCTGGACCGTCTCATCTCAGAGAAGATGCAGGTAGGCCCTCTCACGGAAGAGAGAGAGGGGGTTTGAGGGGCGTTTGATCACCAGGAGCAGGTGACTTTGATGTTGTTTGAGGGGGAGGTTTTGAAGAGTGTGTGTGTGTGTGTGTGTGTGTGCGCGTGTGCGTCCAGGCCGAGCGCCCTGACACCATGCTGGGCATCGTCAGCGGGGCCCTCCACGTGGCGGACGTCAAACTCCGGAACAGCGTCTCCAACTTCCTGCACTCCCTGGAGAGGTAAAACAAGCGCACCTCGTCGCGGTCACCATCACAGCCCATCACCTCTGCGTGATTGGTCACATCTTAACCAATCACAGTTTGAGTTAGTCACAAGTTAGTTTGCAGTCAGAGGGCAGTAACAAACACTCTGTAATTTGTGATCAAGTTTTTCAAGTGTAAAGGTTTAGTTTACTGTTGTGGCCAGTCCTCTGGTCAGGATGGATCGATTTAGTAGTTTAGAACCTCATTTACACACTCTGCATATCCAACCTCCACATCTGGACAGCAGAGGGACAGGATGAAGGACGACTTCCTTCCGTCCGCCATCTGTCTTTCTAATCTCTGTCTGTCTCCTACCTACCGGGTGTGTCTCCCTCCCTCCCTCCCTCACCCCTCCCTCCCCCCCTCCCCCCCCCAGGGGCCAGGTGCTGCCCGCCCACACCCTGCTCAACACGGTGGGGGTGGAGCTGATCTACGAGGGCACCAAGTACGTCCTGACGGTGACGCGGCAGTCGCCCAACTCCTACGTGGTGATCATGAACTCCTCCTCGGCCGAGGTGGACGTGCACCGCCTCAGTGACGGAGGCCTGCTGCTGTCCTACGACGGCAACAGCTACACCACCTACATGAAGGAGGAGGTGGACAGGTGGGGGCGAGGGGCGGGGCTTATGAGAGGCGCACCTCTGGGGTACAGGGTAGGGATGGTGTTATAGTAGATATTGAAGGCTGGGTGGTGTTATAGTAGATATTGAAGGAAGGGTGGTGTTATAGTAGATATTGAAGGATGGGTGGTGTTATAGTAGATATTGAAGGCTGGGTGGTGTTATAGTAGATATTGAAGGATGGGTGGTGTTATAGTAGATATTGAAGGATGGGTGGTGTTATAGTAGATATTGAATGGTGGGTGGTGTTATAGTAGATATTGAAGGCTGGGTGGTGTTATAGTAGATATTGAAGGATGGGTGGTGTTATAGTAGATATTGAAGGATGGGTGGTGTTATAGTAGATATTGAATGGTGGGTGGTGTTATAGTAGATATTGAAGGCTGGGTGGTGTTATAGTAGATATTGAATGGTGGGTGGTGTTATGGTAGATATTGAATGGTGGGTGGTGTTATAGTAGATATTGAAGGATGGGTGGTGTTATAGTAGATATTGAATGGTGGGTGGTGTTATAGTAGATATTGAAGGGTGGGTGATGTTATAGTAGATATTGAAGGATGGGTGGTGTTATAGTAGATATTGAAGGTGGGTGGTGTTATAGTAGATATTGAAGGATGGGTGGTGTTATAGTAGATATTGAAGGCTGGGTGGTGTTATAGTAGATATT
>JAXIVH010001421.1:10000-24197 GCA_036785325.1 Urophycis tenuis | reverse complement strand
AAACAAAGTGAGACAAATATAGAAGAAAGACGAAAGGAACAATGGAGAGACCGGGTGGGGACCACACAGTGCTTTGAGTGTGTGTGTGTGTGTGAATGTAGGCCTGCGTGTTTGTGTGTGTGTGTGTAAGCGAGGAAACATGGAGGTTGGTTGTCCAAGCAATCAAGGAAGCACTGAAGACAAACAAGAGTGGGAGTGCAGAGGTAAAGAGACAGATATAAGAGAGAGAGAGAGAGAGAGAGAGAGAGACAGAGAGAGAGAGAGAGAGAGAGAGAGAAAGAGAAAGAGATGGATAGAATGACACAGAGAACAGAGACGAGAGAGAGAGGCTGGAGAGGAACAGACAAGGAAGGGAAAATAAGGATAGGATTGGGGGGGGGGGGAGTCTGGTAACAAGAGGTCAGCAGAATAAGATCACACACACACACACACACACACACACAGACGCACACACACACGCACACACACACACGCACACACAGACACACACACACAGACACACACACACACACACACACACACACACACACACACACACACACACACACACACACACACACACACACACACACACACACAGACGCAGTGGTCTTGTGTTTGTGGCTGTCTCTGGGATACAGCAGCACAGGTCTAGTGGTCTTATTACACTACAATTACTCCTCAGACACTGCCTTTGTCCCCTACAGACCCCTGTTCACTCCAACACACACGCACACACTGCTTCAGATCAGACCTGGACAGTTCACTCTGCTTTAAACATGCCCTTGTTTATTGACTTGCTGTTGGATGTTGTCTGTCTCGCATGTCCTACTGCACTGCAACTCGTACCGTGCGAACAAGGTTCCTCACAGAAGAGTACATTTGTTTGAAGTGAATTTCATATCATGTCAAAGTATGAATATACACAGAATAATGAGTGCCTGGCAAGTTTCCTGCACTCTGTTCTGGCTTCATCATCACTGGACTTTCCTTTGCATAGCCAGGACGAAACACAGCCCAGGTGTGTGTGTGTGTACGTGTGGAGACAATAGGTGTGTGTGTGTGTGTGTGTGTGTGTGAGTGAGTCACTGCAGTGACTCACTCCAGAGTCCCGCCTCTGGCTGTCTGACCGGCTGACGTCAGCCAATCACATCGCACCGTCGTTGGCCAGAATGGAACAGAGGGCTTACAGTTTCTGACACGTAGAACAGCAGCACCCGACCAGAACCAGAGAGCCACTGAAGAACGGCACATGAGTACTGCTAAATGACTGCGCTTTTATTTTTTAACCCCATCTACATCAAGGCAAATGGATGTCAATGAATGTGAATAGGTTTAAAGCATCAAAAAAACAAAGAGGCCGCTGTGTACAGACGTATACCTGCATGCTCTTATTTTGAAGTAACAACATTCAACCCCACTTAGCTCAAGGTAAATGGATGTCGCTGAATGCAAATTGGTTTAAGTGGGTTAACAACAAACCAGCAAAGGCCGGGGACATGCCTTAGCATGCTTTCTCTGGAGTGGATTAGAGAGAGGGGGAGAGAGAGAGAGAGAGAGAGAGAGAGAGAGAGAGAGAGAGAGAGAGAGAGAGAGAGAGAGAGAGAGAGAGAGAGAATGGAATGGGGGGGGATAGAGAGGTAACGGAGAGAGTGATGGAGAGATAAGAGGACATCTCTTCATACTTTCCCAGAGAGACGGTATATCATCACACTCCATATGTATTCTCCTTGAGCGAGGCTTCTCATTCGCTCCTCCGTCTCCGTGGCTACGAGCCGCCAGCAGCAACGCCCATCAGCACCTGTCTCTATGGTATTGATCTGAACGGTTCTGCCTGGCGCCGTGCCGCTGACTCGCCCTTGTTTGGCGATTGCTCGAGGATGCAGGTGTGGTGGGCGACACACACGCTGATGTGTTTACAAACACACACACAAATGAGTATGTACACTCTCACACACATCATGTGCACACAAGTACACACACATATGTACAAATACACACACACACACACACACGTGTAGAGTTGAATACACACAAACGCACACGCACACACACACAAGAGAAGGTGAGAAATACATCTTGTGATGTGGGAGCGAGGAGATGAAAGCGAGGCGAGGGTGAATATAAAAGGTAGCCAGGCCTTTTTTTCGGCTACTTCCAAATGTGTTTCTATTTGTAGATGTGTGGGCTTGTTTGTTTGTGTGTGTGAGAGAGAGAGAGAGAGAGAGAGAGAGAGAGAGAGAGAGAGAGAGAGGGAGAGAGACCTTCTCCCACAGTGGTGGGACGCGGGCGTCATGGATACAGTTGAAGGTCTCCTCCAGGTTGGATGACATCACCACCAGACCTTTGATGCCCTTCTCCAGCTCCACCAGAGATGATCTGAACACACACAAATAAGATATACACATACACATATACACAATTAGACACAAACAGACACACAAACACACACTCAGACACAAATAAGATACAAAAACACACATACATAAATTAAGACCCCCCACACACAAATTAGACACATGCACACAAACTTACACACATACTAGCAGCCACAAATTATGTCTCTCCGTCACAGTGTTGTACACCCACACTTAGCTTAATTGTGCGCCAGACACAGAATCACAAACTGTTCCCAATTAATCCTGCTGCACGCAGAACTCGACCGCGAACCTCCTCCATTCCCCGACCCGGGATCCCGCAGTCCTACAATGTTACTGCAAAACTTCTGGGGGGGGGGGGGGGGGAGACGACACAGAGGTCGGCCCGGAAGCAACTAACTGAAGGGGGGCGGAGTCACGCCTTGCTTGTCGTTTCCTGTTTGGTCGCCGAGACCGAAAGGTATTCGGGGCGAGTGGACGACGCCTCGGAATGGGACTCGAAAAAGTGCACTCCGGTGGCTTGTCTACACAGTGGGAAGTTGAAGCCTTTCCAGTAACTTTAACTACAGTTCACCACTGCTGGCCAAAGTTTGTGTTTTGCCAATTAGGCGCATACAGATCCCCCCCGGCTCCAGCGACACCGATCCACCCACGCAAACACACACACAGGCGCGGTGGTGCGTACCTGATGGTGTCCAGCAGGCTGTTGTATCTCTGGATCTCCTGGAGCAGCACCACGTTGAGGGGAGACGGGTCGCCCTGCAGCAGGGCCCGGGTCCCCTCGTAGTCGATGGCATCGGGGATCTTCTCGCGGATGTCCCCCGACAGCTCCAGCACCTGGTTGGGGGGGGGGGGGGGGGGGAGAACGGCCTCGGCGTTTGCTAAATTTTCTTTGCTAGCAAACACACACATAAGCAAGGTGCTTATGGGGATGAGAGACGGCAGATTCACAGCACGCACACACGCAGAAGGAGGGCTGTTGCTAAATATGGATTTTGGCGGTGCGTGTTGCCGAACGGCAGTGACACATGAGTGACAGAGGGGGGGCTCTGCAGCATGTTGTAGCGTCTTGACAGGCACCGGCACCGGCAAACACACTGCTGTTACCACGGCGCGGGCTAACTCCGCGCCGCCGATGCGCCGTTGCTGAAACACAGCCGCTAACACGCCGCGGCTAATACACACAGCTGTTCACACAATGCTGCTCACACACACACCACGGGCCGCTAGCACACTGAAGCTAACACAGGGACCGTTAACACACTAGAGCTAACACATAGCAGAGCTAACACCCCCCCCCCCGACCGCTATCACACCACTGTGAATACACCACAGCATGATTGACATAAATAAATAAATAAGATACAGATTCATAAATAAATACATAAACAGACTCCATAAAAAACTAACTTTAATTTTTATCTACCAAAAAGAGAGAGAGAGAGAGAGACAGAGAGAGATATTAGTAGAAAACCTGGCCCTCCCACTAATCCCCCCGTGTCCCTCCTTGACCCCCTGACCCCTTGCTGACCTTGTCCTCCTTGCTGGCCCCCCCGGCGCCGGCGGGGACCTGCGGCTGCAGCGACAGCAGCGTGGCGAACAGGGCGCGCGTCTCGGCGATCTGGCTGGCCACGTCGGCGTTGGGGTGCTGGCCGAACACCTCGGGGTGCTCCGTGGCGGGCAGCTGGCCGATGTAGTCGCGGTAGGACGCCTGGGGCCCGTCCCGGGGGATGTAGTACGTGGGCAGGGAGGAGAGCCTACAGGGGAAGGGGGAGGAGAGGGTGGTTCAGAGCGGTCCCGGCCCAAAAGGGTTCCAGGTTCGAGACCCCCAAGCCCAACCCCCAAGCCCAACCTGCTCCTTAATGAAAGTCAGACAAAACTAACCAAAGCAACCAATCAACCCCGAGTTTGACATCAGTGGGCGGGGCAACGCATATCAATGCCCCCCCCCCCCCCCCCCCACCCACCGAGGTGTGAGTGCAGCGGCAGAGACGCCGCTGCCTATGAGTCACATGATCGACACTGCCCAAAGGTTCACGGGCAGGCGGCCGCCAGTGGTTGGTGTGCCTGTTTGGCTGTGAAACACAGCAGGAAAAGAGGGCAGGCGGCGGCGGCTAGCGCTGCTAACCCCGCCCTCGTGTCGACTCCAACCACCCAACACACACGCCACAAATCCATCCCTCCTTCGCTGCACCCGCCTCCCTTGTCTGTCCGCCGCACCGTCACATCCTAAAAGGCGTGAAAGCAGCATCAAAAATACATGAAGGGAGAAACAGCGAGAGCGCACTCGTGCGGGCAGAGAGACAGGTGAGAGGTGTTCCTGTTTTGCGGGGCTATTTGTCCTGGTTTATTGATTTCTTGTAGCAGCTGCCTTCCCCCCCCCGTGTTAAAAGAAAACATGATCTATACGGGCGGATCACACATCACCGGACACACATGGACCAAATGAGTCGGTACTGATGGGCTTTCTTAAATTGTTCAAGAAAGCTTCTCTGGTTCTGTTGTCTCCGGAGCAAGTCTTCTTGGCTTAGTTTTTGAGCGGGCCTCTGTCTAGCAAGCCACTGGAGGGGCGGGGGGGGGGGGGGGGCGGGGAAACAAATGGTACACCCAGAAACAAATGTGGATTTTTCAGCGCGAACATTCAACATCTGTATTGCAAATATTTAATGATACTTGATTCTACATTGTTCAATGTGTGTTCTATTTTTTTTTTTAAAAGTATTTTCAGAGCTGCACTGCACCACTGAGCACAGACATCCAAAACAGACACAGTGGGAATAAAGGCAATAATCCGCAGGAGGGGGGAAAAAAAAGAGAAAAAAAACTTCCCACAATCCAACAGAACAGATGAAGTTGTTTCCCTGCTGCATATCGTCCACTGAGTGTGACACTTACTTTAACAAAGTAGTTCCCCCTGTTTAAAATGTGGCGGCGTACAGACGCCACAGCGAGTGCGAGCGGGTGCGGGTTTGTCCTTGGCATCCAACGACGCGCCAGCTCACCACCCCAGGTGACGCCTCGCCGCGGGCAAGAGACTACAATCACTACAATGGCTGCCCTTCCCTGCACTTCTGACGCTACGTTATGGTGTTCAGCCACCAGTGGGCAATAGGGGACCGTGAACAGAGTCTTAACTGACGAGCAACTCCTTTCTTCACGTCTCAGGTACGCACGCACACGCGCTTGCACGCACACACACATGCACACGCACACGCACTCACACACATACTATAAAAATCCATTCTCTGTCGGGGACCACTCAAGCCTGTCTGTGTTCATAAGTGAAGGAAGCGGCAATTGACGCCTGTGTGCAGTAATAGAGAGCGGTGATAAAAAGGAAGAAAAATCAGGTAAAAAACAGAATCTTAACTGCGGCCGTCAAAGTTAATCTGCGTGTTAGTATTCCCGCGCGGCGACGAGTGCAAATTGTTTCTAGTTTTTTTTTTTTTCTTTCCCCCTTCTTTGTGTCGTACACAACCCGGCCACTTGGTGGTGCTGGCGTCCCGCGTTAAACTGCGAGGAAATCAAGTCGCCGAGGGAGTTGAGACGGAACCTGCCAGAGCCGCAGTGCGCCCCCCCCCCCCCCCCCCCCCCACCACCACCACACGCACACACGCACGCACGTACACATACACACACACACACACACAGGCAAGAATAGGTAGGCATATTCAGGCCGTCTGTATGCGTTTAGAGAACACAATGTGTGTGAAGGTTGGAGTCTGCATCATATTTCCAATCTCACCCCCCCTCCCACCCCCCCCCCCACACACACACCCTTGCCTCGATGTTAAAAAAGACATTGCTATTGTGTGAAATTCATCACTATTGTGTGAAATTGTGGATTCACAGCTTGACCTCTAGAATATGGTATCTTTTTTTTGTTTTCCTAATTGTGTCAAAGTAGGCTATATTTGTGTTCATGACAAACAAATATAATTGCCAGGCGTGGGCAAAAAAAACAAAACATGGCGATGGATAGAGGATGCAGAATGGATTTGTCTGTGTGCGTGGTTTTATGGGCGTATGTGTTTGTGTATGTGTGTGTGTGTGTGTGTGTGCATGTGCATGTGTGTGTGCGTGTACATACATGTCGGGGTGTGTATATGTGTGTGTGTGTTTGTATGCATGAATGTATGTAATGTATGTAATGTATGTGAATGTATGCATGTAGTACGTATGTACGTATGTAATGTATGCATGAATGAAAAGTGTGCGCGTATGCATGCACACATCATCCATATCCCAGTGTACGTCTCTTGCGCGGAGGCCCTACTTGAAGAAGGGCTCGCTGAGGGCGGCGTCGCAGAACAGCTCGTTGATGTAGGTGGCGAGCAGCCGGCGGTCCCAGTCGTCGGTGACGTGGCCGCCGTAGTTGACGCCGGAGATCAGGTAGCGCAGGGCGTCCCAGGGCACCTCCTCGTACTCGTCCAGGTACAGACTCAGCAGGTTCTCGCTCACCTGAGGGGGTGGGGGGGGGGGGGTTGAGAGGGAGGGTTGCGATCGCGGTCCAAAATGAACCAGACTGAGGTGACGGGTGCATTTTGGCAGGTAAAAACATAAATCAGCGTGCGGTAATGAAACAAGCCCTTGGCCGATAGATTTCTGCCCACTCTGGCAGGTACAAAGACAGAGTTTTTTAAAAGTAACGGTGGACCCTGTGTGTGTGTGAGAGTGTCTGTGGCCACTCAAAGAACAGTATGGATCCGAGTGGAGAGGCGGGTGTTGATGTGACATTTAAGAAAGGCTTTTGAGTAAGTGGTGGAAAAAAAAGAACCAAAACTAAACTGAAAACAAGATGGAGTGGAGGAGGGGGGCAGAAATGACACTTAGTGGAACCCCTGTGGTGACAGAGCCACTGGGTGGTGTGTGTGTGCGCGTGTGCGTGTGTGTGTAAAAGCAATGATTTGTATTTCTGCTTGGCAGTGTCTTGCTCTCGTTGAGTTGCGTGTAACTCTCTGCGTACACACACACACACACACGTGTGCATGCGTGTCCATGCGCGGCAGCAGCACACACGTGCGCGTGTGCGTGTGTGTGTGTGTGTGTGTGTGTGTGTGTGTGTGTGTGTGTGTGTGTGTGTGTGTGTGTGTGTGTGTGTGTGTGTGTACATGCGCGCGTCCCTGTGCGAGTCCTCCCACAGATAGGTGTTGTGTTTTTCAGCGCGCGGCTGCAGCTCCCCCCGGCAGCCAGCGCCGGCGTCTCCGTGTGTTCAGCCCGCCAGCCTCTCTAAGCTGATTTCACAGGCTGTTGTGCAGGCTAATCACAGCCCGGTGTCTGGCTGGGACTCTCTTGATCCAGCCGCTTTGTCTTAGCGGAGGCGGAGGGCAGGGCCGCCGCTCGGGGGGCCCCCCGGCCGCTCCCGACACCACCTCCGAGCTCATTATGAACTTCCCCAGAGGGGGGGGGGGGGGGGGGGGGCTGCTGCGGTCCTGTGCTACACTTTGAACTCCTTTGGCTGTTAGCTTCGCCCCCGACACACCCGACGCGCGGTGATCTGTTGCAATGTGTGTGAACACCGCCGTCCCCCCTGACTTTACATCACTTCGTCGCCGAGCGCTACACTCCGATAGCGGACCAGACTGGCGCGGATGAAAACAAAAAAGACGACCAGAGTCGCTCTGCGTTGCGGTCGGTTTGAGGAAACCAGTTGGCACGGCACTTGCTACAGGCCTGCTACATTTTTTTGTAGTGGGTCCAACTATTGATTGGATGCCTTTTGAGTGTTCTCGGACTCACTTGTGAGTCGATGCGAGCGTCTGCCAAACGGCGAGATGCGAGTGTGTAAAGGTGCGTGTTGAACGGGGCGTAAACGGGCACAGCTACACCCCCGGATGGCAGCAGCCACCGTCGTTAACGTGTGATTCATTTGGCCCCAAATATCATCTCACACCTCATCAAGGTGAAGTCGGTGCCACGCTGGCTCCCCTCATTGCTTACTGGGACAACCACAGGCTCTTAATCAGATGGAGGGGATGGGGGGGGGGGGGGGAGAGAGGAGGAGGTCTCGGTACATACAGCCACCTTCATGGCCTCATTCAGTGCTCCTCCTTGGCAGTGATCACCCATGTCACCGATGTGAGCATGCACAGCGGCTTCAGCATCTTCCTGCGCCACTAATAAAGGACTGCCAGAAATCCTATCATACATGAGCCAGTCACCCGCTTGCGTTCCGGTGGCCTGCTAATGTGCACACGACAACGCTGCCGACTTCACACCTTCACGCTGGTGCGTTTCGCTCGAGAGCCCGATGTAATAATGCGCCAGTGTGCGAGAAGCCAATATGGCCGCCGCCGCTGCCGCCATGGCCGAAAAAAGCACAGACCTCGAAGTCGGAGTCGTTGAAGCCGTAGACGATGTTCCAGCCCAGCTGCAGGAACTTGCTCCTCTCCAGCAGCAGGCTGTGGAAGAAGCAGAGGGAGAAGAGCAGCCGCCGGTAGGGCGCCGGCCGCGAGCAGCGGGCGAACCGGGCGTCCGACACCAGCTGGTACAGACGCTTCATGTTGGCTTTTATACCCTGGGAGACAGTAGGGGGGGGGGATGAAGAGAGAGAGAACGGTGAGAGAAAGATGAAGCCGATAGAGGAACAGGGGAGGAAGAGGAGAGGGACGAGCGAGACAGACAAAGTGACGGAGAGAGAGGAGGTGAGAAAGAGGTGGGAGATGGAGAGAGAGCGTAATAGAGAGAGAGAGATCAGGTATACATGGTAATAAAGAGGAGATTAAGGTCAGGCGGTATTTGCGTGCACCTGCGTGTGGTGTTTGGAGGATGTGCAGGGAGAGAACAAATCAGTGTAAACACAGCATGCCAATGGTTTCTGTGTGTGTGTGTATATATATCTGCATGCGTGTGTCTGTGCGCGTGTATACACGGGTTTGTGGGTGTGTGTATGTTTATATCTGTTTATTTGTGTATGCATCATGCATTGATTGCGGCGTGTGTGTGTCTACATCACGCTGGGGGTTCTGTGTGTTTGCTTTGTGTGTGTGTCTGCAGATATGCGTGTAGGAATCCATGTACAGCATGCATATCTGAGTCTACATACATGTCCACGTCACATGTGCGTGTGTGTGATTGTACACGTGTGCGCGTAGGGATCTCCGTGCGCGTAGGGATCCCAGCGCACATCTATCTGCACGTAGGGATCCCAGCGCACATCTATCTGCACGTAGGGATCCCAGCGCACATCTATCTGCACGTAGGGATCTCCGTGCGCGTAGGGATCCCAGCGCACATCTATCTGCGCGTAGGGATCCCAGCGCACATCTATCTGCACGTAGGGATCCCAGCGCCACATCTATCTGCGCGTAGGGATCCCAGCGCACATCTATCTGCGCGTAGGGATCCCAGCGCACATCTATCTGCGCGTAGGGATCCCAGCGCACATCTATCTGCGCTTAGGGATCCCAGCGCACATCTATCTGCGCCTAGGAATCCCAGCGCCACATCTATCTGCGCCTAGGGATCCCAGCGCACATCTATCTGCGCGTAGGGATCCCAGCGCACATCTATCTGCGCGTAGGGATCCCAGCGCACATCTATCTGCGCGTAGGGATCCCAGCGCACATCTATCTGCGCGTAGGGATCCCAGCGCACATCTATCTGCGCGTAGGGATCCCAGTGCACATCTATCTGCGCGTAGGGATCCCAGTGCACATCTATCTGCGCGTAGGGATCCCAGGGATCGCACATCTGCACGTTGGGATCCCAGCGCACATCTATCTGCGCGTAGGGATCCCAGCGCACATCTATCTGCGCGTAGGGATCTCTGTGGGCGTAGGGATCCCAGCGCACATCTATCTGCGCGTACCTTGGGAGGCTCCGTGGTCATCTTGATGGCGGCCTGCAGGATGGCGATGGGGAAGTCCGGGTGCGGGGAGGAGCTGAGCCACAGCCTGAAGTCCGGGTGGCAGGGCTCCACCTGTAGCTGCTCCACCAGCTTGTCCAGCTCAGGCATCCAGGACAGGGACAGGTGGCAGTTGGCCAGGAACACCCAGTGGCCTGGAGGTGGGGGGACCAGGAGGGGTCTTCAGGCTACCAAACTGCACTCATCTACCAACTGCACTGTTCATCTCAATGATGACTACCAGTGATATCCGCGGGTTTATCCGCGGGTCGGGCGGGTTCGGGTTCAATTTTTTTTAAATATTGCGGGTGCGGGCGGGGTGGGTCAAAAAGAGAAAACACATAGTTCTCATCGGTAGGTTCCATGGCAATACATACGTTCACTGCCTTTATTATTTTTTTCCTCGGGTCGGGTCGGGTTCGGTTCATGATCAGCGCATTTTTTTTGCGGGTCGGGCGGGGCGGGTTGGATCTCCTGGCGGGTCGGGTTGGGGCGGGTGTTAAAAAAAGCCGACCCGCGCATCACTAATGACTACTATGTATGTCCACCTACCAACTGCACTGTTCATCTCAATGATGACTACTATGTATGTCCACCTACCAACTGCACTGTTCATCTCAATGATGACTACTATGTATGTCCACCTACCAACTGCACTGTTCATCTCAATGATGACTACTATGTATGTCCGCCTACCAACTGCACTGTTCATCTCAATGATGACTACTATGTATGTCCACCTACCAATTGCACTGTTCATCTCAATGATGACTACCATGTATGTATACAGGTTTTCATTTTTTCATCTGACCTGATTCTAAGAGCTCGCATATAATTTTATCTTAATTTAGGTAAATCTATTTATTGTTTAGTGTATGTTGTCTATACTCAGGTCTTCTATTGCACTCCTCTATCCTTTTGTACTGCTGGTCACTGTGAATTTCTCCTAAGGGGGATTAATAAAGGAATATCTTATCTTATCTTAAACAGTATCTTAGTGGACAGTGATATGCCGAGTTAACCTTTAGCGCGCTATTACTTTGTGGTACATATGCCCAGTACATATCCGTGTCTCTGCTGCACTATCTGGAGATTGTGTTGAAATTTTTATTTGGCATTGTATTTTTCGGGCCCTGTTTTCAATTATTAATATACAAGTGAAATGATTGTATTTGCAGTATTTCTCCAACTTTCTGTTTTCTTACTTTCTTTTCTGCATACAGTTATTATCAGAGTGTGCCAAATATAATGCTGCTGCACATTACTTTGTTATTAGCACTGAGTATGTGACAAAATAAAATAACGACAACCTAACAAAATGGTGTGAGAAATGCATCTCGCTGACAAACAATTCTGTTTCAATCAACAACATCAGATATATTATTATATACACAGGTACGCGATGAGCAGCGCAGGGACGTTTAACTTTACATCAATAGGCTGTGCAGGTGTTTCTAATAACCATGAATTAGACCAACATTAACGATCGTAATCCGTAAACTCATTGAGAACCGCGCGCGGCCCGACAAAGCAACAGCGTCAACTCGACTCGTGTTTCATTAGCGTGCACAATAAAGGGAGACGCGCCGGCACACGCATGATATGGCACATGACACTAAGTAGCCGGCCCGCGGTAGCATGTGGTACCCACACGGTACCCAAGCTCGCGTGCAGGAGAATGTTTACGTGTTGCTTGGCAACAGTCCCGGTCCCCGTCCATTTGCGGAATTATTTGTCGCTTATTCCTGTTAACCAACACATGGTGCTTGCTTGTACGACTGCTGCATAAAGGCAATATACTGTATATATCCTCGGCTCGGGGTTGAGGGGCTCTGCTGGCTATCAGCAATCCCTCTCGCGGGACGTGGCTTCATGTGAGCATCCGTACCGCGGAAGAGAGTGTCACGAGGAATCACGTGCGTCAGGATCTTCTCACGCCCTTAATCTCATTTGATGTGCTCGGTTACCTCGACCGATTTCGTTCTAAATTAAATCAGTTCTATATAGTTACACACGGTAATCCCCCTGATTGCCCCATGCAAATACGCAGAGGCAAATGCGGCGGATGGACATATACATATATTACGGTATATTAATAAATACATTGGATCATTTTAGGATTTTTTACTTAGAAAGGTTAGTAAGTAAGATACTGAGAAAGAGAGAGTGAGAGAGCGAGAGCGAGAGAGAGAGAGAGAGAGAGAGAGAGAGAGAGAGAGGCTTTGTGACTACAAGCAGAGGAAGCGACCAGGGAGTGTTGAGGCGAAAGAGCCACCGTGGGCCCCAGCCCTCACACATCCTCCACTCAGCACACCCTGCCGACTCCCAGGGAGCGGAAACACAGTTAACGGTCGTTAGAGTCATTGTGTCTCAACGTGCCTCCCCACGTTCAGCCCTTCATCAGCTTCAGCTCAAAGGAAGAAGAAAAAAAAACACTGTGTGTGTGTGTCGGCTTGTTGGCCCAACCCGCGTGTACGTACATGGGCCGCGTGTGTCTGCGGGGACCCAGGTTTGATTCCCAGGCATACAAATGTTTTATTTTCTTTGAAAGCAAAAAATGCCCGAAAATGTAAAATCAGAGTTTTCCATCAATGCCCTGTAGACCGATAGATCAAACAGCCTCATGTCTCATCTGGGATGAATAAAGTACATCTCATTATTATTTGTTCTACTTGTTTAGCGCTGCGACGAGAAAGAACAGAGGGAGAGAGAAAGAGAGAGAGAGAGCGAGAGAGAGAGAGAGAGAAAGAGAGAGAGAAGGGAAGAGGAGCAGATAGGTCAAATAAAAAGGTGAACATTAATCAAAGACAAGAAAATAGAAATTGACATTTCCCTGCCAAACAACTAAATTGCGTGATGTATAACTGTGACATTTACCTGTTTTATGCGTGTGTGTATGTGTGCATGTGTGTGGGGGGGGGGAAGCAACAGACAAGCACAGAAGAGCACGGATCTCATCTTCTGTAATGAACTGGGTGAGCAAGATAGAGTGGCAGAGAGAGCTCAGCAGATAGAAAGATGGAAACAGAGAGAGAGAGAGAGATAGAGAGAGAGAGAGAGAGAGAGAGAGAGAGAGAGAGAGAGAGAGAGAGAGAGACAGAGATCGAGGCTCATCTGAACACAGTGACTCAATCAAATATTCCTCCCGCCACTTCCTCTGGAGAGCACCGCGCTCTGATTCAGAGGGCTCTGGAAGACACAACAAGCCCGTATCCTAGCAACGGAGGGAGGAGAGCGGCGATAGCGACGGAGGATGGAGGATGGGGATTGGGGGGGGGGGGGGGGTTTACGGTACCTTGTTTGATCCCCTCCTGGATCAGGCGGCGGGCGTTGGGCGCCTGGCCCTGGCCCAGGGAGAGGGCGTGGAAGCGGCTGCCCATGGCCGACGCCTGGGCGAGCTGGACCAGCGCCGCCGTGGGGTCCACGCCGGGGGACAGCACGAAGATCAGAGGGGTCCTGGAGGTGGAGTCCTCCAGCACCTGGGTCGGACCACGGAGGCGGTTGGTGGTGGGGATGTGGGGGGTGGTTGAGGGTGAGGACGGTGGTGGTGGTGGTGGTGGTGTTGGTGGTGGGAATGGTGGCGGTAGGGGCGGTGTTGGTTGATGGTGAGGATGGTGGTGGTGGTGGTGGTGGTGGGAATGGTGTCGGGGTAGGGGTGGTGTTGGTTGATGGTGAGGACGGTGGTGGTGGTGGTGTTGGTGGTGGGAATGGTGTCGGGGGGTAGGGGTGGTGTTGGTTGATGGTGAGGACGGTGGTGGTGGGAATGGCGTCGGTAGGGGTGGTGTTGATTGATGGTGAGGACGGTGGTGGTGGGAATGGTGTTGGTAGGGGTGGTGTTGGTTGATGGTGAGGATGGTGGTGGTGGTGGTGGTGGTGGTGGTGGGAATGTTGGCGGTAGGGGCGGTGTTGGTTAATGGTGGTGGTGGTGGTGGTGGTAAGATTGGTTGTGATCGTGGTGGCGTTGACGAGTGTGGTGGTGGTGATGATGAAGATA
>JAXIVH010001420.1:17500-20000 GCA_036785325.1 Urophycis tenuis | reverse complement strand
GGGGGGATGGGGGTGTGGGGGGGGGGGGGGGGGGCTGATGGAGGTGCTGCTGGTGGAGGTGGTGGAGGTGACGGTGGTCCTAAGTGGTAGAAAAACACAAGGCAGCCAGGAACAATTTGTTTTCTGTGTCACCATGAAACGCCTCTCCTGTCTGTTTCGTTTGGCCCTGCGCTGGGCTGCCAGCATATTTGTGTTTGCACTCTCTGCCCTTCTGTCTGTCTGTCTGTCTGTCTGTATCTGTCTGTCTGTCAGTCTGTGTCTGTTTGTCTGTCTGTCTGTCTGTCTGTATCTGTCTGTCTGTCAATTTGTGTCTGTTTGTCTGTCTGTCTGTCTGTCTGTCTGTCTGTCTCTGTCTGTCTGTCTGTCTGTCTGTCTCTGTCTGTCTGTCTGTCTGTCTGTCTCTTTCTGTCTGTCGGTTCTGTCTGTCTGTCTGTATCTGTCTGTCTGTCAGTCTGTATCTGTCTGTCTCTTTCTGTCTGTCGGTTCTGTCTGTCTGTATCTGTCTGTCTGTCTGTCTGTCTGTCTGTCTGTCTGTCTCTGTCTGTCTGTCTGTCTGTCTGTCTCTTTCTGTCTGTCTGTCTGTATCTGTCTGTCTGTCCGTCTGTGTCTGTTTGTCTATATGTCTCTCTCTGTCTGCATCTGTCTGTCTGTCCGTTTGTGTCTGTCTGTCTGCATCTGTCTGTCTGTCCGTCTGTGTCTGTCTGTCTCTATGTCAGTGTCTGTCTGTCTGTCTGTCTCTCTCTGTCTGCATCTGTCTGTCTGTCCGTTTGTGTCTGTCTGTCTGCATCTGTCTGTCTGTCCGTCTGTGTCTGTCTGTCTCTATGTCAGTGTCTGTCTGTCTGTCTGTCTGTCTCTGTGAACACACCTGATTGTTTGATTGCTTGTCGGTACAAGGGGCTGCACACGCTGGAGTGTTTCAGATACACAAACACAGCTTCATCAGTGGATAGATCTATCACCCCAAAGCAAACAAACACTCACACAGTCACACACTCACATGCACTCACACGCACTCACACACTCACACTCACACACTCACACTCACACTCACAAGTGCGGTCAGTTAACCAAATGGCCGTGTTTGTTTGCTCTTGCTGTTATCACACACACACCACATTAAAAGCCCACTCCTGTGTGCTTTTAACCAGAGATACTCTGCTCAGAGCGACGAATGCACCTTTGGCGCGAGAGAGGCATTAGCCACGAGGGGGGGGGGGCACAGGGTTTCCCGGCCTCGTTTCCAGGGGTTCAGTAGCAGGCTGTTGAACACCAGAGTGCTGTCACCTGGTGTCAGGTACGGGGCTGTTGTTATGCTGCAACAGCAGAGTGCAGGGGGATAACGTGTGCGGACCTCAACTCCCGCAAGAGGAGCCGCAAAGTTACTGTCGCTGTTTTGACTCGTGACGCCCACGGAATCCTGCCGCCGCTTGGTTTAGTGCTCAGGGATCTCACTCCCTGCGTCCCAGTGTCATGACATAACATTACACACAATGATGAACAAGTGTCATGAAATAACATTACACACAACGATGAGTAAATGTCATGAAATAACATTACACACAACGATGAGTAAACGTCATGAAATAACATTACACACACAACGATGAGTAAATGTCATGAAATAACATTACACACAACGATGAGTAAATGTCATGAAATAACATTACACAGAACAATGAGTAAATGTCATGAAATAACATTACACACAACAATGAGTAAATGTCATGAAATAACATTACACACAACGATGAGTAAATGTCATGAAATAACATTACACACAACGATGAGTAAACGTCATGAAATAACATTACACACACAACGATGAGTAAATGTCATGAAATAACATTACACACAACGATGAGTAAATGTCATGAAATAACATTACACAGAACGATGAGTAAATGTCATGAAATAATATTACACACAACAATGAGTAAATGTCATGAAATAACATTACACACAACGATGAGTAAACGTCATGAAATAACATTACACACAACGATGAGTAAACGTCATGAAATAACATTACACACAACGATGAGTAAACGTCATGAAATAACATTACACACAACGATGAGTAAACGTCATAAAATAACATTACACACACAATGATGAATAAATGTCATGAAATAACATTACACGCAACAATGAGTAAACGTCATGAAATAACATTACAGACACAAAGATAAGTAAGTGTTGTGAAATAACATAACACACACAAAGTTAAGTAAGTGTCATGAAATAACATTACACACACAGCTATGAGTAAATGTCATAAAATAACACTACACACACACCGACATGCCGCACACCGCAGTACATTTTCAGTTCGCGACTGGAAATGGCTTAACATTTTTGAAAACGTAAAAAATAAAAATAAAAAAAACCTTTGCAGAGAGTGAGTGGGTGTCCGGGGGATCACGAGCAAAGGAAAACAAAGCCATTAAATCACAGTCAGACCGGTGTCAGTGGGGCGGTACCAGAACACAGCGGGCCGGGA